>JAEIJG010000108.1:0-53750 GCA_037289395.1 Beauveria scarabaeidicola | reverse complement strand
TTACTTTTAAATCTTTAATACTTTATATTTAGTAAGGCTTTAACTAAGTATTTTATATATAAACCTTATAATTACTAATCTCTTCTAATATTACTAACTTTTCTTTTTAAAGATTATATAATTAATAAGCTTAATATTAACTAATACTTTATTAAGGTTTTAGATATACTTAATAATATACTACTTAATCTTTAGTAAGGCTTTTTTATTATTATATATACTTATAGATCTTTATATAATAATATTATCTAGGTATAGATAATATATCTTAGATATAAGCTTTATTAGAATTCTTATTATAATATATATAAATTAGGTAACTAAATTAGTTATACCTTATAAAAGAGTATATATTCTAAGTAACCTAATTAGGCTAGAGAATATTATTAAATCCTAGCTCTTAAGTGCTAATAGTACTTAATTATAACCTAAAAAGAAGTCTAATAATAATAAGATTTTATATATAATAAAATCTTCTATAATCTCTTTATAGATTAGAAGGATATTAGTATTATAGACTAATATAATATTAATTCTAGTAGTAGAATTAATTAGTTATAATCCTCTACCTAGCTTTACTATAAAGAAGGTAGGATTCTAGTAGGGCTTATAGCTTTTTTTAAAGACTCTTACTTTAAGTCTTATCTTTAGTATCTTAATAAACTTTAATAAGATACCCTTAGGGATTAGAATAGACTTTTTACACTAAGGTTTATAATTAACTACTTTTAGCTTTATAAGGGGTAAGATATTTAAATCTAGGCTACTACTCTCTTTAAAGGTCTATACTAATATAGCTTCTTAGTTATAGAATATTATAAGGAATATATCTCTTTCTTACTTTATTAAGTCCTTAATTTATTATTTAATACTATATAGTTACTCTCTATATAGATAAGTACTCTTTTAGATCTTTAAGAACTTTTTTATTAAGAAAATTATATAGTCTTTTACCTCCTTAACTCTCCCTTCTATCTCTTTTTACTTCTTCTTTTATTAATATAAGTCTCTTTTTAAAATAAAACTATTAAATATATCTAATAGCTTTACCTTTACTCTTTTTCTCTTATATAAAATAAAAACTTTAAGCTTATTAGTAAGTTACTTTTATAGATTAGTACTTAATCCTTCTTTATTTATTATAACCTCTACTCTACTTATATATTATTAAAGACTCTATTTAACCCCTTCTTTATTATCTTCTCTAAACTTAAAAACTATATCTTTACTTTTAATTTCTCTTTTTAATAATTCTTCTTATTAAATAAGCTTAGGATTAAGGGCTAGGGTCTATATCTATAATAGTTAATATTAATTAAGAAACTTTTTAATAGACTCCTAGGTTATTAGTTTTATTACTAGGGTTATTACTCTTATCTTCTTAAACTATACTTATATCTTTATACCTTCTTAGTCTAGAGGATACTTAAATATTACTTAAGTTAATCTTATAAATAATATTCTTAGGATAAAGTCTATTAAGACTAGTATATTTATAATATAGACTTTTTACTAAATAAAGGTATTATTAAGATATAATTATAATAGTACTAATCTAACTATAACTATCTTACTATTTAAATAAGATATTAATACTACTTAGCTTAGTTTAATAATAATATTATACTTAGTTATTATTTCCTAGCTTATAATATTCCCCTTAGTACTAGAGTTAACTAGAGCCTTAATTAGCTTCTAATTAAGATTATTAATCTTAATATAGATAAATAGTAAGGACTACTATAAAGCTATTATATACCTTTCTTTAAAGATATAGTTTATACTTAAGTTATAGATTATTAACTATAGAATATAGTTAAAAGTATTACTAAAGTCTAGGAGTAAGATTATTTCTACTATAACTTCTCTATCCTCTCCTTCTTTAATAACTAAATACTCTTTAGTCTTTACTAATATAAAATACTTTTCTTTATTTATAGAACTTTTACTATTCTTAATTATAATTATACTAATATTTATTATTACTAAAGTATTCTTAAAGACTTATTTAAAGGCCTCCTACTTCTTTAGAAAATATATAATAGTTATTAGTACTTAAGATTACTTTATATTAGCTAGTACTATAGGGATTACTTCTATCTTCTTAATTTACTCTACTATATCTAAAATTCTTTATAAAAGTAATTATCTAATTAAGGAATTATATTATATAACTTTAGTAGCTATTATACTTATTTTCTTTTTTAGAATCTTATTAATTAGTTAATATTTTAGATTACTCTTTACTCCTTTTTTCCTCTTACTAGGAATATCTTCTTACTAAAAGTCTTTAATAAGTATGCCTTTATAGTTATTACTAAGATCCTTACCTTCTACTATATTATTAGATATATATAATTACTTCTTTAAATACTTTACTATATTAATAAAAGTAATAACTAAGGGTCTTATATTATTATCTAAGAAAATAATATTAGCTTTAGGTCCTTACTATACTTCTACTAGCTATAGTATTTTCTACTTAGGTAATAGCTTATTCTAAGTATAATTAATATCCTCTTATTTACTAGGAGTAGTATTTATCTAGGGGTTTAAGGCTCTTCTTAGTAATATAACTTATCTTCTAAACTTTAATATAAGGACTTTTAGAGCCTAAAGAACTATAAGCTTTTAAATTACTATCTTACCCTAAAGCTAGACTAGTAAATAAAGTAGAATAAGATATTCTCTTAGACCTTTAAGAGATAAAGTATAAGTATTTATATTATAAGTATAGAACTAAATAGTAGTATTTATATTTATAAATTTATATTTATTTAAATAATACCTAGGGTAAAAGTAATACTAATACTTCTTCTTTATATTAGATCTTATAGTATTAATATAAAGTTCTTACTTCTCCTCTTTATTATTACTTAACTTAGTAATCTAATCCTTATTCTTAATAATAATATTAACTTTTATTAGGTTCTACCTAATAGCCTTAATTATATCTAAGTCACTAGTAGGCTTAGGAGTATCTTATTAAGATACTAACCTTATATCCTCTACCTTCTCTATCACTTCACTTTTCTTTATTACTTTACCCTTCTTTATCACCTAGACTTTCTAATTAGTAGTCTTTTTATACCTCTTATCCTATTAGAACTAGATATAATCTCTAATAAACTAAAAAATCTTTTAGTATACCTCTTTATAAGGTAAGTTATTAAAACTTATTATACTAATATTATAGTACTTACTTATATTAAGATAAACTCTTAATAATATAGCTAACTATAAGTATCTAGACTACTTAATTATTATAAAGAGGTCTTTACTAACTAGATTATAAAGATATTTATATTTAATAAGTTATTTACTAATTACTTAGTAGTTATCTATTAAGGGTATTTTATTATACCTAACTAACCTAATCTAGGGGCTAAATCTTTTTTTAATATTATATTTAAAGAAATATTTAATTAGCTTTACTTTTACTTTTACTTAATTATAACTAAAAATAAAGTACTTAACTTCCTCTAATATATAAATCTCTATTATCTTAAGTAGTTTTTTATATTTAAAAGAGATTAAGATATTTTAAATATTAAGTTAACTATTAAACTTCTTTAAGAAATTAGTAAAATTATTTTTATTAAACTTTTCCTTAAAGGTAGTTTATAGCTAAAGATTTACCTAGATTAAGGTTATAAAGAGATCCTTATTATTAATAAAGTTTAAGAAGTTAGTATTATACTTAATAAAGTCCTTTTCTAATCCTTTACTAGCTTATCCTCTACTAAGGCTAATACTACCTACCTTCTTACCTTTTAGGGCTTACTTCTTCTTACCTTTCTTTATTCCTTCTCTTACTTCTTCTTTTATACTAATCTTCTTTATATTATTAGTTAAGTTATCTAGTAGGTTAAAGATATTTTATATAGTAATAAAAGCTAAGCCTTTATATAGGTTTAGTACTCTAATATTATTAGATAATATAAATATAGTTATTATAAAAGGGTTAAAGAATAATTAGAAAATCTAGTATAAACTAAAGTAAGGATAAGAATAATATCTCTTTAAATAACTTAATAGCTTATATTTAGCTTACTTTATACTATAAGTTAAAGGCTAGGAGTTTATTATCTTTTAAAAATAAAAAAAACTTCTATTTTCCTCTTATAACTCCTAGTATTATAATTAATAACTTCTTATATATTTTATTAGGTAATATCTTAGTCTTATTTTAGTTTTTACCCTTAACTTATCTTTTAGTTTTTAGACTAGGGTATACTTATAGGTTATTAGCCTAATATCCTAATACTATAGGATAATATAGGCTTACTAATAACTTAGGTATAAGATATATATCTATTAAGTCCTCTTAACTAGATTAAGGGATTACTTTATTTTAGAATAACTAAGGTAGCCTTAGGATATAATTATATTTACTACTAGTAATAAGGTCTTTTATAACTACTAGCCTTATAGTCTTTTACTTAATATTATTTTTTTAGTCTATATTATCTTATTTCCTTCTCTAGTTTTAAACTCTTAATTAGTATCTTATTTTTTAATTAAATACTTCTATAAGTTATTAACCTAGTACTTTAATATTACTAGATAATTTAGATATTAGATATCTATAGATTATTAGCCTATTATTTCTTTTATTTATATCCTAATTTAGTAAATAAAGCTTATTTATAATTACTTAGCCTCTTAATTAATAAGCTTTTAAGTTAAACTATCCTTAGACTTTTTATTTATTAAGCTTTTTTAGTTTTTTTACTAAATTTCCTAAGATCTTATTATAGTAGCTTACTAGTACTCTTAGTCTCTAATTAGGGGTATCCTAACCTTTAATAAGGTATCTCCCTACTATAATCTCTATTATAATAAATAAAGAGAACTACTAGAAAACCTATAGTAATAAGGTATTATATATAAGAGCTTTTATAGTCTATAATATAATAAAAGGTTATTATCCTTCTAAGGGTTAGTATATATATATAAAATAATTAAAGTAAGTCTAATTAGGAGTATTAAATTATTAGAAATATAAAAATTATAAGAGAGAAAGATATAGTTATATCTAACTTAAATATAGAAAAGTCACTATAGGAAGTAATATATAGTTAATAATTAAAAGAATACTTAAATAGGGCCTTAATTATAAGGTTAATATTAGAAATAAAATATAAAAAAGGCGAAAAAGTTATTTTTATTATTTTTAGGGGAGGCACGCTTTTTTATTAGTAGTGCCTATTATATAGCGTACTATAGGGACTATTTCGGACCTAACACACTATAAGAACCTTTCTAATATACTTAGAGATCTATATATATTAAGAAAAATATAAGTAGTAAGGCCCCTTCTATCTCCTAGGGACTAATAAAGAAGAATATATAGTAGAATTACTAAATAGTACTAAAACCTTCTAAATAACTTTAGTTAAGCCTTATCTATAAGATAAAGAGGAGGAGCTAGTAATAAGTTATCCTAGTAACCCTATAACCATAGGGTAAAGAACCCTTACTTAAATATATATAGTAAGTACTAAGCTACCCCTAGTAATAACACTAATAATCTTTTTTATAAATAATAGTAACTAAAACCCCTTAATAATAACTAAATTACCCTTCTTATCTTACCTAATAATAAATAATAAAGCTACTAAAGTATTACTAAACTAATAATAGTTATATAATTTTAATTAAGAATTATATAACCTATAATTAGATATTAAGGCCCTAGCTAGAGAAGAAGAAAGACCCTAGAAAATAACCTAGAAGATAAGAGGCTACTTATATAAGAGACTAATTAATAAGAGCTTCCTTAGTATAAAAGAGAAAGTAGACTTAGCTCTTACCTTAGACCTTAAGAAATAAGGTATTATTATAATATTTAGACTATTATTCTAGGTATTATAATTAAAAGAAACTAAAGTACTTATTAATAAAGGTATATTTAAAGTTATTAAATTTAACCTTACTATTTATAATAATATCTAAATTTTTAATATTAAGATAATTAATAAGATTAAAAGTAAAAGTACTAACTAACTATATAGGAAATTAAGGCTAGTTATATATAACTATAGTAATAAGGGAAAATAATATATCCTTATTACCTTATTAATAATTTAATATATAAGTTAATAACTAATCTTAATACTAGCTCTAGTACTTTTATAAAGAGACTATATCTTATAGCTTAGGGATATTACCTAAGTATATATATAATTAACTATAGAATTAGAAAAGATAATTATAATAAAGCTACTAAAAGAGTTATATTATTAGTACTCTTAGAATTTAATTATAAAAGTTATTAAGCTATTATATAATATAATAAAAGCTAGTATATACTAGTAGGTAATATATTTAAAGTACTACTATAAGTGTCTATAGATAATAAGCTTAATATATAACCTATACTTATTAATCTTAAAAAAGTAAGAAGTAGAGATTATTAGTATATAGACTAATAATATAATTAGATTAATAATAAAGGAATTTATAGAAAAAGAGTAAAAAGAGCTTAATAAAGTAAGATTCTAAGCTAAGCTATATAAAGTACTAATAATAAATAACCTAATTATCTTTAATAGCTATAAGCTTACCCTAATAAAAGATAAAAGCCTTTATCTTTAATAGAAGGGTTAAGCTATAAAGCTAATAATAACTTTAATACCTTAGGTATATATTAAGGAATATACTAAAGGCATCTACTTAGCTAATATCTACTAACTAGAAGTAGTATTTAATCTATTAGTTATTATATAATATAAAGAGCTTAACTAGGTAGAAATTAATAATCTTAACTAATAAATTAAGTAGTAAATTAGAAACTAAAATAGAGGTATTAAATATCTCCCCCTAGACCTTTAAGTACTTAAGTTATTTATCTTTATTAATAAATCCTTTACTAATAATAAAGATTTAAGTTCTTAGATTAGATATATTATTATAATAAGTAATAAAGAGATAATAAAATAAAATAAATCTACTTAAATTAAAGCTAATATTATAATATAGTTATTAACTAAGTTAAAGAGAGTTATAAAAAGCACCTTAGTATTAGAATTATATATTATAATATAAGAAACTAATACTAGCTATATAATTAATTTAATATTAACCTTAATAATAAAAGAACTTAAGATCTTACTAATCTTAATAATTCTACTAATAGATTTATACTCTTTATATAAATATCTTATTATATTTAATATAATAAAAGAAAATACTTAATAATTAATATTATAGTACTTTAGTAAAGCTATAAATACTATAAAGTTACTAAGATATAATAGATTAATAAAGATAATAACCTAGTTAATATAATAATAAAGGTATTACTAAATAAAGCTTTATTTACCTTAATTAAGAAGAATATCTTAAATATTTACCTTAAGGGATAGGTAAAGAGGGAGAGGGTAAGGTATAAGGAAGAGGGTAAGCCTTAATTTGCCTTAACTAGGGGTCCTAACTAGTATATAAGGCTATAGTAGCCACACCTACTAGCTACTACCTTATTAGACTATATAACTAGGATTAAAGGAGGCTATTATAGCTTTTCTTAATTAGGTAATTAAAATCTAAGATTACTAGGGGGGGTAATAGCCTAGGAGAGAAGACTAGCTACTATAATATTTTAAAGACACCTTCTCTTAAAGAAGCTAAGAATAAGTAATAGTAGTTATATATTTACTATAATATTCTTAAAACACCTTCTCTTAAGAGCCTTTCTTTTAAAGAAGCTAGGAACTAATTAGTAGTAGCTACCTATTTACTATAATATTCTCTAGACGCCTTCTCTTAGAGCCCTTAATAACTCTAATACTAGGATTATAGCCTTTAATAGGTTAAAGGGGAGGAGTACTTTATTCCTTATAAAAAATAAGAAGACCCCCCCCTCTAATAGAAGAAGTAGATTTTCCTTTATATAAGCGCTAATAGCGGCGGTAGTAAGAGGAGGCTAGTACTAGAAGAATAAAGTATTAATAATAATATATTTATTATTTTTCTTTTTATTATATTTTTAAATAAATTAGCTAGAATTAAGCTATAAAGAGATTTTACTAGTATTACTTAAGGCACTAGCTTAAGTAGCTAATTATATAGGTGCCTTAGGTAATAGCTAGTTATACTTTAGAACTAATTTACCTTACTTTACCTATAAACTATAAAGGCTATAGTAACTTAACTATAGATAGCCTTAATTATATATAATATAAAGACTTTTTATATCACTTAATTAAGACTATTAAAAACCCACCCTATTCTAATAGTAGGCGGTTAGTATAAAAAGAAAAAGAGCGAGACTATACTAACACATAGGTAATATTATTTTATATATAATTATATTATATATCTATATAACGCTAATTAAGTTAGATAGTATACGCTAGGGTAAGCCTAGTAATAGAATTTTTAATTAGGACGAAGGCCCCTATAGTCCGCCGTAGCTAGGATCTCACGCACGTGCCTATCTGCTCAACTGCGCTCAAATTGTTAATCCGAGAGCCGAAGATAATAAATGGTCCGATCCAGATAATTACCCAAACCACAACACCATTTCTCTCCGCGATACTCTCCGTCTTCATTACGTAACTATGAGAAGCCCTGTTGCCGATACAAAACCTGCATTCGAAAGGTTCTTCGCGTCCAGCGAAGGGCAGGCTGAACTCTACAAACGACTAGAAACAGCCAGGATGATGCAGCAGGAGGCAACTCCAGAGCCATCCTTTTCCGACCACGGCTCTATTGCGGAGGACTATAAATGGCAATGCAACATCATGCATGGCGAATTTGAAGGGCGGGAAGTTGACCGCGTACGACTCGCAGTTACGCACGCGGATTATTGGGAAGTTGAATGCCAACAGTACGCGAATAGGCTACAACAGTTGCTCTTACGAACCCCGAGCGAAAAAGAAAAGGAAGGGAAACCGACCGCTCAACAATGGCAAGCGGCAGCATTACGCTATAGACATATTATGCAACTATACGGGCTATCCTTTGACGAAGCCGACCGTACGCGACATTCGATTGATAATCAAGAATATTGGAAAGATGAACTTGAAGTTCTACACCAGAGCGTTGCATTGCGAGAATATCAAGCCCATAAGGCCGCTCGGATGAAAAAACTAGATATTCTGCGAGAACGGCACGAACGGGTGAAGCGCTGCCTACAATCTATCGGAGAATTATCACCACCGCGACCCATGCATATCTCCCCGAATCAAGCGCTGAGGCAGGGTGGCAGTGTCGCGACCAGGACAAGATCAAAGACGAGAATTGACAGGATCAAAGACGACAATTGACAGGACGCTTAGACGTCGTGGTACACGAAGGGATGAGGCTGGGCGCTAAAAGGCTGCCCGCATACGAAAAGAAGTCTTCCATGTACAGTTGTCAGTAGGAAAGTCACACTGGCCTTTGCCCCACAGAATAGTTAGCTTTCCCCCACCCGGCAGCTAGGTATATCAGACACGCGTCTTCCCGCTTTCAAACCTCAGCTCAGTAACGCTTATGTCTACCTCCCCAAAATGGCAAGCTCTGGCACTAGCGACTATTCGAATAATTGGGGATTTTGTTGGTGCAGACGGGATCCTACGATGGTCTGACAACTCCAGATTCGAATTCACGCCGCCAGTGACTGAATGCTCTTGGAAGGGCGACCAGTCAAGTGAACAAGAGCTGAAGCCTCCTTTTCTCTGCCTCAAGATTGGAGAGAATTTATTTGACCCTAGTGGCTGGACCTTAGGTTCTCATGGAGATTCTGACGCGTGCGACCTCCAAATTGCGACCACGAATCAAACGGGCATCAGTAGGCAGGCCTGTCGGATTGATATCAGCCCTCAAACCCATCAGCCCAGGGTGACGCAGCTCTCTGATAGAAAGATTCGTGTTTACGGGCCATCTCTCATTCGCTGTCAGCCCGGTTTACCACAGCCGCTCCCCGATCCTGCGACTATTGATATGGGGACTGTGAAGTTTCGCGTATGGACTCCGAAACGAACGATAACAGAAGCTTCTCAGTACAGGATGAAGGCTCGTCAGTTTAGCGAGGATATACTGGGCTCAATTCCGAAGCGTTTACCATCCTTACAAAGCCATAATAAGACTTCGGCCGAGTTAGTCCGTTATGGTATAAATGGCGCTGTTTATGTTGTTGATGGGAAGGGGACGCATGGGAAGGGCGCGCACGCATCGGTAATGAAAGTTCAGAGTATAGGCACTGGGGAATACTTTGGAGCGAAAGAGCCGTACTATAAGATAAGTGACAACGCGGATATCGCACGGCAGCGGTTTGAGGCCTTACGAATGGAGTACACCCATATGAAGCATCTTGATCATGTAAGTAGATACAAGTATACTGATGCGTATCTCTTTATACTGATATACCGAGCAAGCCTTATATAGTGAAGGCGTTTGACTTAGTTATGGCCGAAGACTCGACTCTACCGCCGTGGATGATTATCGAATATATTCCATTTAATCTGCGAGAGTCTCTACATACCTTCGACGAACGCGACAGATTAACGGCAATAACTCATCTTGGGAGTGCTTTGACTTATTTGCACGCGAACGGCATTACCCATCGGGACCTCAAACCTGACAATGCCCTCATTGCTAGAGAAGGCGGCGAGCTGACAGTAAAACTGGCCGACTTTGGTACCTCGAAGCGGAATAATTCAGCCGTCATGGACACATTCACAGGAACGGAGATCTATATGGCTCCCGAGTTATTTGTCAAACCTCGGTGCTATACGAGTAAAGTGGATATGTGGGCTCTTGGGCTGATCGCAATGCAGTTGTTCACTACCTGGGATCCCGGCAATGATAATCAGTGGAACGCTAACGATTATGGCACCTGGGTCTGTACTGTTGCTCTTAAGAGCATTTCTGAAGCACCAGCGTTTCTGCGACCTATGATGAAGGGACTATTGCGGAAAGACGCTGGAAGGCGATGGAGCTCCTGGAAGTGCTTAGGCTGGCTCTCGAAGCATAAGTCGCTTAACTCGCCTGACTTTTCTGAACCTAGCACGGATAGAACTATCCGACATAAAAGACCAGCCCCGAAGGACTTGGGGCATTTCAGCGGGGACCACCACAGTAGGCAACGCCGCAGCCCGAATCCCTCCCTTTCGACGACTCGCGTGCGCGATTCCGAACATGGCGATGAGTGTAGCCTTCCCGAGACGGCATCGACAGGTTCAGGTGAACTGGATATACCGACCGCATCATCAACTCCGCGGGTCGATGAAACGATGTCCGATTTGGAGAAATCGAATGAAGAATCATCTGGTTGCGATACGGATCTAGGAGACTGGCAAATGGAGTTCAATCGTGACCAGGGCTCTGCTTGAGAATTTTGCTGTACGAACGAGTTTAGCGTTTTTATCCTTGGGCTTTGTGCCTCGGTGCAATGGTGTAACACGAAAGTGCGCATAGACCTATTAAGTACTAAACGGGACGCGATATTTTCTACTGCCTTTGGCCGTATGTACTAGCTATTCGTCTGAATTGGTGTATGATCGACATATCAGAGTGATGAAATTTCTATCAAGCATAGTGATTTCAGTTGGCCCCCGACCTGGCACTCACTGCCTTGTCGTGAAGATTCGTTTCGTTTACTAAAACCAACACGCCATCACCACAAGAGGGATGGTTTAGCTCTTTCCGGATGAGGGATCAGCTCCGCGCAAGGGCTCGACGAGTCGAAAAGGCTGTTTGGGACTGTTGAATACCAGATGATCTGGCGGTGCTTTCATGTCTCATTGGTGCAGCCAGGCCGAGAGTTCTTGGAGTCTTTGACGACTTGATAGTTGATCAAAGGGTTAGATTGCCACGATGTACGCAATCCTGCTGTTAATAGATGTGTATTCCTTTTGATCATTATACAATGTGACTGCATTTCTGGTTGAAGGAGGGGACGTTGAGCGAAGAGGAGAGTGTGAAGAGGATGAATAGCATGCGGCAAGAGGTTGCGAAAACAAATGCATCTCAAGGTGTTTGGGCGTTTCTTTCTGGCGTTTTAGGCCTATGGGCCTTGTATTTTACATGTACTGATGTGAGATTATGCATGTGGCTTGGTCCGCCGTCGCAAGATGGCAAGTACAAATGGAATTTTCCTTTTGTAAAGGGCGATTCGGACTACATAGTTGAGGAAATGTCACTGTGCCAGAGCCATTGTACTTGGGCAGGTTTCGCCTTGCGTGTCGTACTGATCCGTGATAGGAAAATCTAGTCCAGAGAGACGAACTGTTTGTAGCTTCCCAGCCTGCTATATCCACTCAGCCTTACTATGCTTGGTCAACCGAGCCTCATTGTCAGGTAAAACAGAAACATCGCGTTTATTGTGTTTTTTTTCGCTTGCTAGCCATGTATGCAGGATCATCGTGGATATCATCACACCATTCTCGATGCACTTCTTTTTTTCTTCTCCCTTTTTCTTTTTAATACACGCTCCCTTCAACACTCTTGTCCGCTTTTTCCGCCGTCTGTCCCCCAGGTTCTTCTTGTCCTCGTCCGCGGCTGGTGGCGGTGATGGTGGTTCGCGTTGGCGGCCTTGTTCGACGACACGGCCGCCTGCTTTGATGAACGGCCCAGGGAAAGGGGAAGTTTTTGGCTGCATCATGCAAGAAATACATGGCTATTGACTAGATAAGTACACTAAACAGCAAGCCAGTAGCCTCGACGTAAAATCCCAACCTATACAAACAGAAAGGGTCGATGTCAGCCTCCCCTTCTCACTTGCTTGAGTTTCTGCAGAATTGGAAGATGCAGTATGGTCGTGAGACTGGCCCAACATACACAGTCTGCTCTTTCTTGTAAAAATCATCGTCTGTCGGTTCCATTTCCACGTACGGAATACCAATTTCCGTGCTGTCGGCGTTGTCAGGAGCACAGACTATTCCGATCTTTGGCTTAGTCTCGAGATTGTTGTAGTCTGCCTGGCTTTCCACAACCGTGATACTGCCGTGGTTGTTCGAATCGTCGTGGTCCACCCAGGTGCCGTTTCCATGTCTGACAATCATATGTCCGTGAGGCGTTCCTTTGATGTTGTTATAAATATAACAACTGACACCTTCCAGTCCCATGTTGGCATAGTGTGCATTTGCTGCACTTGTAAAGAGACTGGCCAGAGCCAGAAAGCTTCTCAACTGTGCCATCATGGATGCGATTGTTTGGGACGATGGTGAGTTGAACGTCGGGAAGAAGACGTAGAGGGCGGACGTGAAAGTGCAGAATGGATCTGGGTGTAGATGACATTTGTGGTGGTTGTAGGCTGGCCGATTAACAGATGTGGGAGGCCGGCTTATATAGAAACAGAAGGCCTCAGGGCACAACAAAGAACGGCGGTTCCTAGAGCCCGGGAGAGAAAGCGAGGGGGGGGGGGTGACGGATCATGGGCAATAGTGGCGCAGTAGTCTTCCCATATTCCCCGGCAAGCTCAGCCTACCAAGCGATAGCATTGCGGCCGTACTTTTGTGCGCCACTCAGCGAGACATCGCTGTTCCGTGCCGTCTTAGCCGGCATAGCGGGCGCTTCTCAGCGCTACGATACCAAGTCGACGCAAGCCAGTATTCGCAGCCGATATCATCGACATCGGGGTAGTCAGTCCATGCGGGTGGGAAGCCGAACATCCGATTACTCTCTGCATTCGGCCCTAGCATCTCCGAAGGATTCTCTGTTCCCCGCACACCTGATGCATGCTTGTCACGCACGCAGTCGACAGCGAAAGCGGAGGTGTACCTGAGCTTCACCTACAGAACCGTACCCAGCAGTTTCGACACGGTGGCGTGTTGTTTATGACCGCAGGTTCCCAATTAGGAGAAATGACGCGCAGGGCTTCAGCCAACCCGCCCCGGATCTGGCCGTATATTTACCATGCCGTTACCCTTGAGTGAGCTGAGCCAGTAATCGTTAGGGAGAATGTGGTGGAAGAAGGAAAAGAAGTCAAAATGAACTATGTATATGAGAGCTTATCGCGCGGCCTCTTAGCAATAGCGCTTTATCTCCGTGAAACTTTTGGGGGACAACGAAGAATCCATTCACTTTCAGTAATTCTTTTTTTGGTACATTTCTTTTTTTGACCCAAGTGCCTAGTTCGCCATGCGTCACACTTCAACTCTCGTTAGCTGTGCCGTCGCCACAGTTGCTGTCCTCTCACTATACCTACCCGCCTTAGCGACGACGACGCCCAGGATCAGCCAGCTGAGCGCCAAGGTGATTGCGCCCAGCAAAGAGCGACAGGGGCCTGCCAGCCCTGATGTTGTCTCCAACCATGTTTTGTCTTTGGAGAAGGTGTCGCGTCCCAAGCGCTCAATCAACTACCTCAAAGCGCTAGCCAGTGAACCGAGAGCCGAGAGAGCCGACGCCCAGTTCTCCTTATACGATCGTGGCCACGGCTACACGCACATTGATGACCTGTACGATTACGAGTTCGTCGCTACTATTCAGTGGAATGGAACACCAGTCAGGGTCATTGTCGACTCGGGCTCTAGCGACACATGGCTCGTCCACTCCGGCTTTCAGTGCCTTGATATCAATGGTGCCAGCTTGTCAGTAAGATATGTCCCCGGCATTATCTCTTTTCGTACCTTGTCTCGCCATTATCTGCTTGTTGCCCCCAATAACTCTCTCAAACAGAGAAGAAAGTGGCTGACCTGGGCCTTGTATGATTGTATAGGAGGGCAATTGCTCGTTCGGGCCGACTTTCAACGGCAGCTTTCAGCACGGCACTCTTCCCAACCAAAACTTCAACATCAGCTACGGCGACGGCGAGTTCATCACGGGCGATTTTGGTCGCCAAGATGTGACAGTTGCCGGGATTGACGTCCAGAGCCAGCAAGTTGCCCTCGTCAACCGCGCCTGCTGGAATGGCGACGGCGTCACCAGCGGCCTCATGGGTCTTGCCTACCCGCTGATAACGAACGCGTTCAAGGGCAACGATCCAACCAAGGACAGCCCTAGTACCCAGCTCATATACGACAGCATCTTCACTACCATGGTCAAGGCTCGGCTCGTGGATCCCGTCTTTAGCCTCGCTTGTGAGCGCAACTCTAGTGGTGGCTATCTCGCCCTCGGCGGCCTACCTCCTGTTGATGCGGGACCCTTGTTCGTGAGCAGCCCCATCCGGAAACTCGAAATCTACAACGATTCGGCCATGCTGAAGCACTTTTCGTTCTACACCATCGTTGCCGATGCCTACATCTACCAGGGCTCTGACAGCTGGAGCGGCATCGGAAGCGATTCGTGGTGGAGCAGCCTCTTCAACTGGCCCCGGATCAACATGACGCAGTTCCCAATCATTGTCGACAGCGGCACTACTCTGCTGCTCCTTCCCACTCAGATGATGAAGGACATTTTCAAGCTTTTTGGCACTGCTCCCGTTCTCGTTACCTCTCGGGGCGGCTACTTTGCTCCTTGCAACGCCTCGGTGCCAGAAGTAGGCGTCGTCATCGGCGGCATCCCCTTCAGCATCTCTGCTGCGGATCTGCTTGTCCAGGGTCAGACACTGCCTGATGACACCAACTCTTGCCTTGTGGGTATCAACGACGGTGGCCAGGGACCTTATGTCCTGGGGGATACATTTTTAAACAACGTTCTCGCAGTATTTGACGTCGGCGCGGGTGAAATACGCTTCGCCCAACGTTACTACTAGCAATTCTAGATAAACTACTAGATACTTGTATCTACTCTTAGCGTAGCCTTTATACACTAACCTTGGATTTAAGAATATCAATTACGTTTTGTTCTTAACTCACCTTTAGGCTGCCATAGTCAACGGGCCCGGTGTCTTTGTTCACTAAGATAGATGCTGCGTTGCATATAGTGTAACCTAACACCCAACGACAGCTGCGGTGCGGATTTATGCTCTCAAGGCTAATAAGACTCTGACGACAGATCTTGGATCCCCTCCAGATTTCTCTTGCAACTAACCTACCGAAAAGAAATGCTCGAGCACTGCGATAAAGTTTAATAGGTGCATAAGTGTAGGGTGCGACTCGGCGTAGTTGCGCATCGGTGTGCAGCTTTCCCCGCCACCGGATGGTTTCCAAAATCGATCAACAGACGTTAGGTTAGGAATCAAGCTAGATATGAGCTAGGGCTGAGATGGGCAGGACAAAAATAAAAGAAGCCGGCTGTATGGCTGGACACTGACGTCCCGCTGCCCTCAGACAAGTCGCGCTGAGAGCACCGAGTACCCGCGCCGATGTGTGCAACGAGTGCAAGACCTTGGGTTCCTTGGCACCTTGGATTGTGGCAGGCAAAGACTATTGACTTTTCTGCAAAGTCGTACAGATCAGAGGGGCCCTTTGTCAGCTTGTGAATAAGACTGTAATGTGTCACATTGCATGTCAAGTGGCCCGCTGCTGCTGTGTCATAACGGCATCCTGCCATGATGAACCGTGGGGGACCAAGCACGAGGGGGGTTCGTCATGATAGAGACTGTGGACTGTGTTACCTTTACATCTCCGAGAGTTGGATGATGCCTTTTCCTTGTACATGGTATCGGGGAAAGCGCATTTCTCGAGGGATTCAATGCAGATCAGGCGTGTCCGCGTCGAGGCCCAAGCCTCGCTGCACTCCTCCAGCAATATTATGCAACGTCTGGGCATTTTACCCAATGCTTTGGACAATGTCTTGCAATGCAAGGAGCACCAATCATCCGAGCCTGCATCATCAATGACCCGCCGTATTTCTGGTATCCGGTCGTTGCCTATAATGGTGCAACCGACGAGGGCTTCCGTCACATCGCTACACCGTCGTCAAGCCGTATAGGAAGTCGCCGAAGCTGACACGAACCCGCAAGACAATGCTGCAACCACTGCAGCAGCAGCACGCCGTCACTCAAGGCTATATAAGACAGCAAGAGTCCTACCGACCGATCCTTGACGACTTATTGTTATCCCGCATAGCACAAAAGAAAAACTTGCCATTCTTCCTTTAGAAAAAAAAACCCAACACATCCCCAAACATGCAGTTCCTCACGCTCCTCTCCCTCGCCACCGCCGTCACCGCCGTGCAACTCTACACAGACTGCGGCAACAACTACGGGCAGGAACTCTGCGCCGACGGTGGCGCCAGCAACCAGCGCGCCTACGTGGCCGTCTGCAACGACCAGCACATCTGGGCCGTACGCCAGGCCTGCGGCCACCGTTTCTGCTGCAAGGACAAGGATGGCGGCGGCGCGTACTGCGCCTGCTGATCATTTTCTCGAGAAAGGAGTAGTCTGTGAGTTTGAGCTGGGGGAGGGGGATCATGATCTGAAGAGTAAAAGGCTGGAGAAAGGTGGGAGTATTACGAGGAAAGAGTAGGAAGAAATTAGTTAGGGATGGAAATGGACGACGGAAGAAATGATAACATGGTGATCAACTTCAAGACAAGGCCATGGTTGCTTTGGTGGTGAGCATTACGCCGTAGCGCTGTCCATGACTATAATTCGGAATTAAAACAAATAAAAAGGCCAGCTCAAATGCTCTAGTTAGTGAAAAAAAAAAAAACTTGGTACAGTAAAAAGACCCATCTCTGGTAACCTGATTTACCCCAGATTAACTGTAAATTCCTCCCCAGAGTCGAAAGCCATGAGGACCGACGAGCCGTCTCTGCGACTCGGCACAAAAGCACAAACACAAAAGACAAGCCCAGATAGAAATGCCGCGCATATACATAGCTTTCAATCTTTTCGCTAAACTTTTCTCATCATGTGCAAATGCAAGTACATCATCAAAAGTGCGTGCTATGTACAATTATGCACAGGGTCGACAGGACCATATTAATAATAGACATGAGCCTACGCCTCGCGGTCCAGCGACTGTCCAAGAACCATTTCATAATACACGCCTTTTCGCGTAATCAGCTCCTCATGCGTCCCGCGCTCGACAATTCGCCCCTTGCCAAACACCACAATCGTATCGGCGTCGCGAATCGTGCTGAGCCGATGCGCGACCGCAATCGTCGTGCGACCCGCCGCAGCCCGATCCAGCGCCTCCTTCACCACTTTTTCAGACTCGGTGTCGAGTGCCGAAGTGGCCTCGTCAAGTAGCAGCAGCCGCGGCTTGCGGATGAGCGCGCGCGCAATGGCGATGCGCTGGCGCTGGCCGCCCGACAGCGACAGGCCCTGGCTGCCGCACAGGGTGCCGAGGCCGTCGGGCAGCGAGGCGATAAAGTCCCAGACGTTGGCCTGCTGGCACGCCGAGACGACCTCGTCCTCCGACGGCTCGCCGTACTCGACGCCGAGAGAGATATTGTCGCGGACGGACCCTTGGTAGAGCACGGGCTCCTGCTGCACGAGCGCAATGTCGCGGCGGTAGCGTGCGCGGTCGTACTGCCGGGCGTCGAGGCCATCCACGCGCAGCGCGCCAGAGGTCGGGTCGTAGAAGCGCTGCAGGAGCGCAATCATAGTCGACTTGCCGCAGCCCGAGGCGCCGACAAAGGCCACCATGCTGCCGGGTTGGATGCCAACGTCGATGCCGCGGAGGACCTTGAGGCTCGGGCGCAGAGGATACGCAAAGTGGACGTCGTCGCAGGCAACTTCCTTCCCCTTGAGGGGCTCGCTCGACTTTTCTGCATCGCTCGAGTCTGATTCAATGTCGCTGTCGTAGAGGGCGCGCGTGCGGCGGAGGCGCAGAATGTAGTTGATGGCGGTGCCGGCCTTGGTGATGCTTGTGGTGTACTGAAAAAAGACCGCGGCCGCCTCGCCGGAGAAGATGATGGCGATGAAGATGACGTAGAATTGTGCCGTGGTGTACTCGCCGGTGGAGACGAGCTGGCCGCCGTACCAAAAGCCGAGACACATGACGAGGAGGGATATGGACTGACTGAGCGAGTAGAAAAACATTTTCCAGCCCAAACCGGAAATGGCATCAGCAGCAATGTGCTGCAGCGAGTCGTGGTAACGGGTTATGATGGCCTGCTCGAGGGCGAGAGAGGACACAGTGCGGATGCCCATGACGGCTTCGGAGGCGAGTCCGCTGCTGCTGGAGAAGCGATCCGCCGTGTCAGACTCAAACTTGAACTCGAGACGGATGCGAATATAGCCCGACGCGATCAATACGGGAAGTCCTCCCAAAGCAAGCACCAGACTAAGCTTCCACCCGTAGCAAAGGGCTAGAATGACGCTGGAGAGGACATTGACAAGGGTAATGAGGATGAGGACACAGTTGATGGACAACAGCTCCTGCAAACTAGTCGGCTCAGATGCCACGCGGGATACAAGAGCACCAGTGTTATTCTCGGGCTTGTCGAAAAAAGTCATATCTTGACGAAGGGTGTTGTCGAAGATCTCGGCGCGATAGAATTTCATAATTTGCTGCCCAATAAGATTGATGAGCCATCCTGAGACGCCATATGCGACGAGATTAGCGAGGGCGACAACGAAGAACATGAGGGCATAAAAGTTGGCCTCGGAGACGTTGGTGGTGTTGAAGGCATCCATGGTCCGTGCAAACAGCACAGCGACGACGGGATAGGTGCCGCCGCCGACGATGCCACAAAGCGCGACAAAAAACATATACCACCACAGGCCGGGCTGCTCCCGGACGATGATCCAGAGTCCCATGAGCAAGCCGTAGACGTGCTTCTGCTCGTCCTCGATTTGGACGCTCTGTACACCGGCTGATGCACGCGAGGCCGAAAGCTCGAGTATCTCACCCGGCTTGACCTCTCCAGCGCCGTCGCCGTCGGCCGAGTCGCCGTCGGCCGAGGCATCACCGTCACCGAGATCTTGAGCGCGGACCAGCGCTGCATACTTGCCATTCATTTTGATGAGCTCAGAGTGGGTACCAGTCTCGAGAACCTGGCCCTTGGACATGACGATGATTTTGTCGGCGGTGCGTATAGTGGAGAGGCGATGGGCAATGGCAATCATTGTTCGTCCCTTGGCGACATTGTTTAACGCCGTCTGAACAATCTTTTCGGCATTCGGATCTAGAGCACTGGTGGCTTCGTCGAGGAGAAGGACTTTGGGGTTAGAAATGATGCTGCGCGCAATAACAATTCTTTGCTTCTGACCACCAGACAGAGATGCACCACGCTCGCCAATCATGGTGTCGTAGCCATTGGGCAGTTCGGAGATGAAGTCGTGTGCATAAGAGGATTCGCATGCTTCCTGAACCAGACGCCGCTTTTCGTCGTCTGGTAGGTCCACCATGGTGGTGCCAGAGAGGCCGTCGACGACATTTTGGTAGATGCTACCGGTGAAGAGGGTGGGCTCCTGCTGTACGAGACGCATGCTGGTGCGCAGCCATTGCAGATTGAGGTCTGTCAGGTTGTGGCCGTCAAGCGTGATTTCGCCCGCGGAGCTCGAGTACCAGCGCTCCAGCAAGCCAAACAGCGTACTCTTTCCGGAGCCGCTGGCGCCGACAAAGGCGGTCGTCTTGTTTGCGGGAATGTCAATGCTGAAATTTTGGAAGATAGGCACGTCAGGGCGAGAAGGGTAGGAAAAGTCAATGTTGGAGACTCTGATATTGCCCTGAAAGTCGGGAATAGTTTTGCCTGCCGTGGAAAGCGAGTCTACAGCCGACTTGCGATCGATGACGGCAAACATGTCGTGGGCAGCGGCGGCAGCCTTGGAGACGGCGACAGTTTGGGGAGCAATCTGTGTGAGAGCCTGAGCGGCGACGAGAACAGCAAAAATGACACTAAAAATTAGCCATCTGACAAGAAAAAGAGGGCAGAGCAACAAAAAATATCTGCGATCGGGCACAGAAGGGAAAGTCAATGGAGAGACAGAGAGTGCTCACGTTACAACTGTACCAGGCTGGGCAATCTCGCCGCTGGCATACATGCGCATGCCCTGCCAAAAGGCCAGGCCGTAGCCCGCGAAAATGCAAAAGAATTCAAAAGAAAAAAGAATGGCATAAATTAGACACTTGTTCTTGCCAGCCAGGCGGGCTTCTTCGAGGATGTTGGTGAAGCGGCGGGACAGTTTGGGAAAGGCCCAAAAGGCGTGGGCGGTGCGGATGGTGGCAAAAGCCTCTTCGGCAATGGTGCCCGACTTGCTGTAAATTTCAAACATTTTGTACTCGCAAATCATGTCAAAGGTGACGCATACAACGGTGACGATGATATTGACGGGAACAATGGAGATGACGATCAAGGTCAGCTTCCACTGGATGACGAAAGCGACGACAAAGGCGGCGACAAATGTAGATATGGCCTGAATGGTGATACCAAGCTTCTCGGCGATGCCATTGGTGATGAGGTTGCCGTTGGTAAAGATTTGGCTGGAGATGGAGCTGGAGGGAGCGTCGAAGAAGGGAATCTCCTGGCGGAGAGTCTGGCGGACAAAGTCGACGCGCATCTTTTTGACGACGCGGATGGAGGTGATGGAGACGGCGACCTGGAATATCAGCAGAGATATTGATCACGGATTGAGGTCTGCATACCGTCCAGATATAAGTCAAGACGAATTTACCGATGAAGAGATATATGAAATAGAGGCTATGGCAATTAGCGACAGTGATGCTCAGGTGCTGGTATAGACGACGTACGCATAGTGCGCCACCTCTTTGCGGTAGCCGGCAGGCGACAGGGTGCCGGCAACAAAGTGGTTGAAGGCATTGACATAGGAGCCGAAAACGACATCCATCAAGGGAAGAGTGGTGCCCGAGGCAATCATGCAGAGGAAGGCAAAAGAGTTGATGATCCATCCCTGGGTGTCATTGTACTTGAAGACGCGCTGGTCGAGGTCAGCAAGCTGCCGTGTTTGTGCAATGGGAGGCAAGGGATGCTTACCAAGTAATATTTGAACGAGCCATCGCCAGCATCTTTCTTTTCGTCTTTTGGTGTCTGTGTCGGTGCTTCTGTAGTAGGCCTGGTAGATTTATCAGGCGAGGGCGAACGCTCCTTTTGTTCCATCATGGTCATGGGCGTCTTTGTTGGGGAGGTGTTGGGCTGCGAACGGTGTCGGTGTAGAGTTCGAAACGTCAACCACGACGGCGGAGACTTTTATGGATGGCATGAAGATTAAGCTTTAAAGGCCAAATAGGCGGCTCGATTGGCAAACTGGTTGTTTTTATTTCATCAGCAAGTGCACAAAGGAGAGAGATGGAGACGGCAAGGCTACCCGAACCCTTGGTAAGAAGCGTACAGGATCAGTGTGGATCCCGGGCGTTTAGCTGCACATTCGGGTCCCTAGAACCCGGAGTCCTAGTGAAGCAACAAAGGCAGCGAGTAAGGAGTAAGGCGATGCGTCACTCGGCCGGAGAGGTGCGTGGAGACGAAGGGATAATCGATGGGATGAATGGATTCGTGGCGCTCTGAAATGGACTTTTAATCATGTGTCACACCGGTAGGACATGTTGCTGCAGATGCAGGATGCTGCATGGAGCAAGAAGGCAAAGTTCGGGCGATTGGTGGGTGATGCGGCTGGCTGTGCGCGGCGATTGGTGGAAGTACGCGGTAGATTTGCTAATAAGTCATGGTATGTGATGATCTAGATGTGACTCGTGAGAATATGATGAGCGGCGACGAGTTGATGAGAGTGGATAACCCATCAGCCCGCGGCGGCGTACTGATACATATCGGTGAACTGTTTGACTCGGTGCAGTCACATCCCGGTCGTCAAACTGGGTTGCGACTCACATTGCAATTCATACTACTCCGTATCTGCATCGAAGCTGTAATCCGTCACCACATTGAAATGTGTTTTTCTTTTTTTTACCTCGCCGGCAATGGCCATTTGCACGCGATAGATTCCATGAAATAAAGTGTGCACGCTTGCCATTCTGCCAGCTGCGCCACCTACCTAAAACAAAACGGTCCCCGATCTTCGGCGTCCGCGGGGCCCGCGATGCCCGGCTGCACCGTATATTGGCCAGCCAGTCTGCTGCTACCCTCGCTGCAAGCTTCTTGCTTCTGCTCTCAACGAGCTGCAGCAAGAAAACGAAAACAGGCACATTTGCCAAATCAGCTATTTGGCCAACGCCAACAGCACGTTTCTACTCGACATCGGAAGCGCCACCAAGACCAATACCCCAGCCAACTCCTTCGACTCAGCCACAACCAGCCACAAGCCAACGCCCGACATCCGCACTCGCCTCCGTGACTCGCCGCGTCTCCCCCTCCTGCAGCTCAATATAATTTTTCCCGTTTTTTTTTTCCTTGTTAAACTGTCAGCCTCGATTTTCCGCCTCACAATCCCTTCTAGAAGGCCGCTCACCGCGTCGTTTCCTACTCAGCATTCATATTACCCGCATCCCGACTGCCGCCATCTTGTGTCACGCTCACGCTCACGCTCACGCTCACGCTCACGCATACTCACACCAAGACGGATTCCTTACGCCACCCCCCAACGATTATGCTGCGTGCTGGGCTGGGCTAATCGCATTTACTCAATCACCCAATTTGTCTCTCTTTTTCTTTTTCCCCCCCCTCACCTAGCCTGTGGCTTCACGCCATCTCGCTAAACCCAGTTATGAAGTCAACGTCCTTACCCGGCTTTTCCGTTTGAGTTATTCAAGACGCCCTACTACCTAGCCGCCTCTGTGCACCCTCTAGTGCAACACCCTAAAAACAGGGCCTTTGTTGCATCGTCCCTTTTTTCTTTTTTTCCGTCGCTGCTTTATCATTACAGCCTAATTCACTGCCATTCGCGGCTTTTTCTACGTCGATCCCCGCGTCGCCATGCAGCAAAGCACCCCTCAGCAGCCGCAAGTCCTCATGGTCGGCCCCGCTGCCGCCAACACAGCCGCTGCCGAAGATGCCTCTGGCCGTCGAGCGGTAAGATGCCGTCCCGTCCCCCTTTGTATTTATTTATTTTTTACCTCATTTCTATTAATACACTTTTCATTTGTTGCTCCTTGTTTATTCGTACACCCCCCTCTGCCCTTCCGCCCACACCCTTGCTACTCCTTCCCCATTCCAGCCTCATTCATCTTCATCTACACCTTGGAGTGCATCATCAACACTTCATTCCTAGTTGTCGCTTCCCTCAGAAATTCCCTCTACCCTCCCTCAGCCGTGCAAAATACCGCACAGGAGCCATCATGCCAATCCGTAGTGTGCTCTGCTTGCCGTCTGCGCATGCCTCCCATCGTCGCAAGCTTGCTGTTATTTCCCTCACCCTGCGTATAAAAGAGCGATTTTGTCTCGGATATCTTTGCTAACCTGCTCATTTTCCCGCTCATAGTGCGATCAGTGCCGTCTCCGCAAGGTACGTCACGCTCCTTATTACCCCGGCCCAGTCTTGTCCCTCTCTATTCCCCCGTACCGTCTTCCACCATCGTGTCTTATTATAGGCAAGCATCGAGAAGCCGTTGCCATGATTGGCGCTTCTGCCGATTACGGCTTTTGCAATGAGGTCGGCGCCACCATGGCACTCACCCTATCTCGATGCCAAGGGCATCTTACCCCCTGATCTTCATCGTTAGAGATCCCGCTAACAAACTGTTACCCAGATCCGCTGTGATAAGGACTGGCCTTGCTCCAACTGCAGAACGGCCAAGCGTCCTTGTACTTCTACCGGCGCCGGTCAGCGCCCTAAAGAACCCCGTCAACGTGTTCTCATCTCTTCTCAATAGTATGTTGCCGCCACTATGCTGTGACCGACTCACGCTGACCGCACCAGTGAGCGCAAGATTGACCAAATCGAGTCGCGCCTCGGCAGCATCGAGACACTTCTCAGAAACCTCGCCACGTCGGGAGTTCCAAGCGACGCCGCCAGCCGCATCATCTCCACCCCGCAGACGGGCAGCAGCGGCCCGACGTGCGAGTCCACCGCCGACTATGAGAGCAGTGAGGAGGACGCCGCCTTTGGCGGCGATTCGGGTTTGACGGTCCACACTGCTTTTGCTAGCGAGTTTCTCGAGCGTGCCGTGAAGCGAACGTCGCTTCGCTCCGCCAACCCCAAGATGGAAGCGGCTTTGGCGAATCTCGGCCAGCTCGTCGAGATGCAGCAGAGCCGCCCGGAACACCGGCCCCGATTCCCGCTGCAGCGCGCTGTTCCGCCCGGTGGCGTATCCAAGCTACCTCTGCCACCTATGGCGCTGGTCGTAGAGCTACTCAAGAAGAACAAGGGTATACATGACCAACCATCTCTGTTACTGCTGTGCTAATTAGCCTAGCTTCTCCCGTGACACTATTCACCATCATGTGCGACTTGGTTGGCGTTACGGACATCACCACTCTGTGTCGAGCGGTATACTTTCCCACAGAAGACGTGTCCGATGCCACCTTTGCCGTCGTCAGCGCGCTGCTTTATAATTTGTTCCTGGAGCAACATTCCCTTTGCTCAGACCCCGATGTGAGGGAAGAGTACAACCGTCATTTCCAACTGTGCCGCGCCAACCTCGAAACCACACTGGCCAACCTACCGATGCTCTTGTCCGCCAAAATCGACAATGTCCAAGCCCTTCTCCTTGGCGTACGTCCCCGTTTTCCCTGCCACCTTCATCATACTAACTCACAGCAGAGCCTCTACGCCGTCGACGTCTCCCGCCCCACCGTCGCCTGGCACTTTGCCTCGGCCGGCGCGCAGCTCTGCCTTACCGGCGGCTTCCACCGCCAAGACAGTCTCTCGCACGACCCGCCCGAGATTGCGCGCATCAAGCGCATCCTCTTCTGGCACATTTACACTCTCGATAAGGGTCTCGGACTGCGCCTCGGTCGCGCTTCCGTCATCCACGAGTGCGATATTGACATCCCCCGCGTCTTTGAGTTTGATTTACTCGACACCAGCGGCGCCGACACCGTGCCGACCATGTGGGTGGAAATATCCGGCCTGCAGAGCGTCATATACGAGCAGCTGTACAGCCCCGCAGCGCTTCACTGCCCGCAGGACGAGCTTGTGCGTCGCGCGCGCGGGCTGGCCGAGCAGTGCCGCAAGCTGGGCGTGCGTGGCGACCAGGCGAGGAGCAACGCGTACAGCTACATTAAGCAGATGAATATTTCGGATGTGGTGGATGTTTTCATCCGCGGGGATGAAGTGCAGTACTACGTGACGCAGACGCTCATCTATCGTGTCATACCAGCCCCTGAGCGCTCGGTCAGCCGCTTCTGCGATGAGTGTCTCGAGGCGGCGCGGAGGGCTATGAGTGCGCATCAAGACTGCGCGCGGTTGATCGATCTCGGCAGTTTTGTCAAGACAATATACGTTCACTGGTAAGAAGACGTTTTTGCATTACAATTTCTTGTCTCTTCCTTAATGCCCCGCTAAAATCTATAGGAACCTCCTCCTCACCCCGTTTGCTCCTTTCTTCGTGCTGTTCTGCTACGTCATTGAAACCTCATCTGCCGACGACCTCAAGATCCTCAAAGAATTCGTCGCCTCGCTAGCCCTGGCGCGGGACTCGTCCGAGGCGGTCGAGAAGCTGTACCGTCTGTGTCAGGTCATGTACGACGTGCTGACGCTGTACGTCGAGGCCAAGTCGGCGCAGCAGCAGCAGCAGCAAGACGGCAGCGGCGGAAGCAACGGCCACGGTGTCGTGCCCATTGGCGATGAGTTTGAAATGTACCTCAGCCAACTCGGGTTCATTCCCATGGAAGACCAGACCATGACGGGGGCCACGCACGACGGCAGCGGCGGCGGCGTGCATCACAACGGACAACCGGCGGCGGCGGGAAGTCAGGTGACGCACAATCCACAGGTCGCGCATATTGCCGACTGGTTCGTAAATAATCGCAACATGATGGGGCTGCTGGAGGAGGACCTATCGCATATCGAGTCGTATCGATGGCTGCAGCCGGGGGCGGCACATCTGCAGCAACAGCAACAACAGCAGCCGCATCAACAGCCTCACCAACAGGCTGGGCAGGTGCCTGGACCGACGAATAATGCAGTGCATGGACACCATCACACGGGATCCATGTAGGAAGCAAAATTTGTTGTGTGGCAAATCCCACTTGTAATGATGATTGATGATACCAGAAAAAGTCATGATTTGCTTGTAGGCAATTTTTCCTTTTCATTTCAAATCTATCATTTCGTGCGTGACCTCATCTCGTGTGGACCTCTCAATCGGTCGGGTATCTCGGATCGTACACTTCGTAGCCTTCGTCTTCGGTGTCGCTCTCGCCCGTCCCCAGCGGCGCTTTAATCGCGGCCGTCGTAACCACTGCCTCGGGCCGCACAGGCGGCGCGACCGCCTCGGGCTTCCCCTGGCCTTCTGCGGTGGGCGTCACTGTGCTTTTGAAGCCACTCTTCTTGAAGCCGCCCTTTTTGAAGCCTCCCCCGGCCGTCGATGCAGCAGCGCCGCCACTGTCGGGCACCTTGATGCTGACGAGGCCGTCGGCCTTGGCCTCGGCCTTGCGGGCGCGCGCGCCGGCTGCCGGGTCCCGGACCATGGCCTTCATATCCTTGAGGCGTTGCTTGTGGGAGTGGTCGTAGCTGCCGAGGTGCGCCTCGTAGTCGTTCATCCGCGCGTAGCCCTTGGCGCAGAGGGCGCAGTAAAAGGATTTCTGCGCGTCGCGGGCCGACGACGTGGCGGGGGGTGGAAGGGTCTGGTGGCGCTGGGCGGGAAAGCGTCAGTATTTCTGTGACAGAAAAGGGAGAGGAATATAGTGGCGTACCGGAGGCATCTTTATGATGCAAACGCGCTTGGGGGCAATGCGTAGTGTTGAAGCCTTGAAGGAGGATTGGTGTTTGTTGGAGTGGGCGAGACGCTGAAGCGCGGCGTGCGGGTCAGTGGGGGTAGAGCGCCGCGGCGGGGCTATTTCAGCGTGGCTGCCCACTGACAGTGCTGGAATTCATGCTGACGGGGCCAGCCTCGGCTCCCCACGGGCTACAACCGGGCAGGGAGACGCCCAACGCGACGACCAACAGCTCGGCAACCTCTCAACACGCCCTCCCATTGTGTATCCTCGACCCTGCGAAACCCATCCCGACTCACACGCAGCACTACAACACCCAACTGCAAAGTGTGGATTGAGCACGCCAGAACCGCAGGTTTTCGCCATGGACGGCACACAATCGCTTAACCACCGCGCGTCGCAGCAGACCCTCATCTCACTGCTCGAGCTCGACCCGTCCCCGATCGAGTCGCCGCAGCCGTCCGACGAGAAAACCCTCGACGACGGCGTTGAAACTGATGGCTCCGACACTATCATGGCGGCATCGACCGACTCGGCGAGCACCACGACCGGGCCCGGCCTCAGCACCCATGGCGGCCACAGCACCATCTTTTACCGTACGACTTCCATCTCTCCCCTCTGCCAACCTTGGACTTGTGTACTGACGATCTCTACCCCCCCCCGAACAGTCTCACGCATTCAACGCTACTCTAGCTACGCCATGTCCGTCTTCACAACCCTGCACCTCGCCAACGTGTCTCTCATCCCCGCCGCGCAGCGCTCCGTGGCCGCCTCGGAGACCTACCTCCTCATGACGCGCGAAATCTACCAGACGGCCCTCCTCGAGCCTCTCCTCGTCGCCGCGCCCGCAGCCCTGCACGTCGGCGCCGGCATCGCCCTCCGGCTGCTCCGGCGCCGCGCCAACATGCGTCGCTACGGCGGCACCACGCCCGCCATGTACGCGCTGCACCGCTCACAGACGGGCGCCGCCGCGCTGTCCCTCTGGCCGCCCTTTAGCTATATTTCCGCGTCCGGCTATGCGCTGACGGTGTTTAGCGCCGCGCACGTCTGGGTGAACCGGCTGCTGCCGCTGGCGGTCGACGGCGACAGTGCCAACATTGGGCTGGCGTACGTGGCGCACGGCTTTGCGCGGCATCCGGTGATTGCGCACGCGGCGTACTGGGGGCTGATTGCGACGGCTGCGGGGCACATGGTCTGGGGCGCGGCCAAGTGGTGCGGGTGGGCGCCGTCGACGCAGGGATGGAGCGGCGGCGCGGCGGTGACGGTGGACAGGAAGACGCGGAGAAACAGGAGGAACAGGTGGTTGTCACTGCATGGAGTGGTGATGCTGGTGACGGCGGCGTGGGCGGCGGGCGGGTTGGGGGTCGTGGCGAGGGGTGGTCTGCAGGATGGATGGGTGGGAAAGTTGCATGATGACTTGTTTGCGAGGACTGGGCTGTGAAGATATCACGGTCGTTGCATTTCTGGAGTTGAGCGGGAAAATATGCACATGCGGCGTCTCTTTTTAGTCGTGGGCATGGTTTAATACCCATGCTACACACGTATAATACACAGACTAGACTCCAATATAGGTGGGATGTGAATTCTTTACTTTGAAAGCTTGCATGCTTCCTCTTTTCTAGGCTACTCTCACGGTGTCGTATGGGAAAGAATTTGCACAACCGAGACAAAAAGGGTCGTCCAAGTGATGCTTGTTTGGTCTACATCGTGAGCGAACCAGGTAGGACAGCTGAGTACCTTGGATTAAACATAAGCTACACCGAGTAAGGATCTTACAAAGTAAGTGTCTGCGGCCTTGCATTGACAGGGCGATGTTCTAGGTGTCGGACGTTCAGCTTTGCTCTTTGTCACCAGACGTGGGTATCCTGAGGTTCGTCAAACGTCCACGTGATAACAGCCACTGACTCCTCGAGGACGTGGCGGCGTAAACTTTTTGTGCCACCAAAGTACAAAGAGGCCACAAGATCTTCAGCCGTGCCGTGCCTCTCTTCAGCCGTGCCGTGCCTCTCTTCAGCCGTGCCGTACCTCTCTTCAGCCGTGCCGTACTCGGATATTCTTCTCCTACCCTAGCAGACTTCTGCAAACAAACAAGCTCACATCCACCCGCAAACGCCGAGACTACAATTGTGCGTCACGAAAGGCGTACCGAATAAGGGACGATTCAATCAAAGAAAACCACCAAAATTCTGACAAGTGCTACTTTTCAAGCCCTTGAAGAACACTCCTGCATCCTCAAGACTGGGCACCAACCGGGCACTCAGTGAGAGTACTCCAAGCAAAAGTCCGCATACAACAACACAAGCAACATAGCTCTCCGACTGCCTCTGAGACTACAATTGTGCATCACGAAGCGCGCACCGAATAAGGGACGATTCAACCAAGGAAAAACACCCAAGTCCTGGCAAGTGCTGCTTGTCAAGCCCTTGGTGCTGCAAGCCAAAAACCCGCATACAACAACGCAAGAAATATAGCTCTCTACTATGGAGAAGTCTGCAACAAGCGATTCGGGACCAACGACTCTCGCTATTAATAGCGACACAACACCGAGTTCAAAGACTCCACGCCCGCTCTTCATTTATGGCACACTTCGGGCGATGCCCTTATTAGCATGGGCTGTGACAGGCGACTCCTCACGGGTAGCAGACATTGCTCACATGGTGAAACCCGCCCTGGTTTCTAAATACATTCGGCTAGCCGTCAAACATAGTGACTATCCAGCAGTGGTCAGAGGATCGAGAGAGGAGGACTGTGTGGATGGATATCTGCTCCAGGTGGACACGACGTCACAACGCAAGAAACTTGACGATTTCGAAGGTGAAATCTACACGGTCGAGAGTACTATTGCCAAACTCGTTGGAGATAATGGCCAGCCTACTGGAGAGACTGTGGATGCCGATATATATGTCTGGGCAGGAGATGAAGAAATGTTGGAAGAAAAGCCATGGGAGCTTGAGAGGTTTATTGAAGAGCGACTTGAAGATTGGCTTGATCTTTTTGATGGGGTGGAAATGGTTGGTGAGGAAGGTGTTGAGTGAGGAAGGTGTTGAGTGAGGAGCACCTGGTATACTTGCTCTATGGGTTGGAGATTACAAGAGAATAAGCTCTGAGGTATAGCCACCTCGTCGCGGAATAAAGCGCGGCTCTTGAGCATATCAGTATTCTGGTAGCTGAAAGACACGCACCGGGTCGTTGGGATCTATCGATGAAACGATTTCTTTGAGGGTATCGACACAGCCTGTAACGGGCTCCGGGGGGCGTGCAGACCCTTGGCGATTAGCTGCTGCACGTGGACGCGAACAAGCGCGTCGATTTTGATAGCCTTATCCAGAGCTGCCGAAAAGGTTGATGGTGAGCTGCAGCCGTATGCGTACCGAGCGTGGGTCATGCAAAGATGGTTTGGCACAGATGGAAAGTCAAGCGGCAGAGAAACAAGAGCCCACTGCTGCGAGATTTTGGTAGCGGCAGGATGAAGAGGAAATTGGTACGGAGTAGTAGAATAGACGATATTGGTCAGTGTCCGCCTGTGGTATGGACAGACCTCCAGCAGAGAATACAAACGAGGCGGATGTCAGTCGACATGCTAGCAGATGCGCAGCGTCTCGTGAATCCCATGCATTTGCCGTGTGAAGAATGCAGCAGGCGTCAGACTGGAACCATCGAATCTACGAGGGATCGTGCCGTGGAAAGACTCCAAAACGAGACAGTGAGCCGTCATCGTATGAGACGGCGGGCATTTTGCGCACAAGGTTCTGGGGCGCGAGATAAAGAGGCAAGTCCAAGATTATTGTGTGAGTGGGCGAGACGCCGAAATCATGCCATCATCTTCGCACAAGTGATACCCGGAATAGGCACATTGGCCATGGAAGGCGGGCATCAGCTTTGGGCATCCGCAGCCAAGACGGAATATCGCACATACGGTGAGACAAAGGTTGAGTGAAATAATATCCGCTCTTTAGTCTGCGGATCAACGCGTGGATGAGCCGTCGTACACTCGCGCAACAACGCAAGCGGACCATGGCCACCTAACGTAACTGGACGGCGGATCGACAAGTGTTGCGACCGAGGGCAGGATCGGCGTCTTCAGTGAGGGTGCCGTAGCCGACGACAGGTGTACGTCGGTCAGGATGTATTGATTGACGAAGATGGGATACGTGCCCTTACCGGGGTCTTTGAGAATGGCAACACCACTGAGCATGCCATTGCCATCAAACCAGTGGGCGTCGCGGCTCAGATCCTGATTATTGGCTGGGTTGCCGCCGTTGCGGACGTACTGACGACCGGAAAGCTCCCGGGGCAGATGGCCAGAGAAGATACATCTCGTCAGTGGAAGCGTCCTGTGGATGGTTACGAAGTTATCCTGCAGACATCTATTGAGCAATTGTCAGGTCATGTCTCAAGACCCCGCCGGGTCCTGCGGTCTCTGGGATCCTGCATACGGATGCGGTTTCGGGTGCAGAGGTAATGTTTGACCTGTTCGCCTCGCGTATTCGAGATGAACAATCATCACAGTGGCAAGAACGGTCACGCACATGAATGTAGCTGTGCGGATTGAGGCTGTGGTGCCCCAAAATGCATACGATTTGCAACAGCGGCATAGTCGCTGAGAATCGGGGCGGCATGAACATGGACTTGCGCAGGATCAGTGCACATCAAGTTTAACCTTTTTTTTCTTTGGCGGTAGAGGAGCTTTTCGTTCCGACAATGCCGTCGAGGCCGGACTCGTTTAGGTTGGACAGCTATGTCTCTGCAGTTGTAGCCGCAGTTTCTGCGCAACGTTGAAGAGAAAGACAACAAGATGGAATGAAATGAGTGTATAATGGTCACTTTGCTGGCTGTAAGGCTTCACAGAAGTATCCTATCCACCATTATATAGTGGCATTTCAGTAGATTAACTAGAGCCAAATTATCCACGTGTGTATTAAAAAGTATTACTATTCGCCGAATACCCGTGGATGACCTCTGCGATGCCTGACAGCTGAAAAGGGATGCGAGAATCAGCAAGACCAATCTGGCCTCGGCTGCATTATCCCAGTCAATACAGGGCGCCACCGATGTCCATGAGCGTGGTGCAACTCGCCGCATCGCGATCGTGAAGACATGGTGTGTCTGAATTCGCATTGTGAGTAGTAATATCCATGCCAGACACATTCCCATATAGCACTTTTTTCATGCTACCACACCCACCGACGGGCTCCCAATTCATAAACCCGAGACCAGCTGGCAGACGCCAAAACTCCGATACTGGTGATCGGAAAGCTGATGCAGATGTTGCTCGATTACATCTGCATTGCGAATTCTCATCATAAGACTCGTCATTCCCTACGAAACAGGTGACTGGTCTGCCCACCAGGGAACCTTTTCACCATATCCCGCTTCATTTTACGTTTTTTTCCTTTCGCTGGAAATCCCTTTGGCGACTTGACCTGGCTCGATTGAGTCAATTCCTCTCACGGCCGGCACCATGGGGTTTGACTACGCTTACGTGCAAGTGTAAACAAAATCATATTAGACACGCTTTCGATACTGACAATTTGCCACGTGTGTGTAGTCATCTCAAGTTCACTATACCACCTGCTATTCTCCTGTCACTTGTATACCGACCCTTTTCGACACCTCTTGACTACTATCGCGTTGGATCGTTGATATGTATTGCTGTGGCGTCAACACTACCATGGGATTCCTACTTGATTCGAAATCACGTATGGACTTACCCTCCCCAAGCCATCATGGGACCGAAGCTTTGCAGCGTTCCCCTTGAAGAAGTCTTTTTCTTCGTCGTTCAAACCTACAACACCGGCGTCTTGTATCTCATCCTCAACAAAGCCACCACGCATGCCGCGTACCTGCATTCAAAGCCGCACTTGGAGAGCCGAATTCGCTCGCGACAACGCTTCGTCACATGGCTATTATGCGCCGTTGTCTTGCTCGCGGCATACATGATCTGGAAAGGCGGCCGAGCGACCTACCTAGGTCTGATCATGAGCTGGACAGGTACCTTTATGCTACTGCTTTGGACTCTGTCTGGTCGTTTTGCTCAACGGCTGCCGCTGAAGAATACAGCGCTACCCATTCTCTTACCGACTGTGTATCTATGGGTAGTCGATACCATTGCTCTTCGGCGTGGAACCTGGGTTATCCAGCGGGATACAAAAACGGGCTTTTATCTCTGGCAGAACCTGGAAATCGAGGAGGCTCTGTTTTTCCTCGTGACCAACATCATGATTGTCTTTGGAATGATTGCTTCTGATAATGCTTTGGCGGTGTTTCACGCATTTCCGGCCACGTTTCCAACGGTCACGGTCCTGCCACCGCCGACGACACTCGCAAGAGCGCTTGCCCTAGATTCTGCCTCACAAGACCTGGGTCGCGTCACTGCGATACAAGAAGCCATGGCTCGGCTAGAGAAGAAAAGCCGCAGCTTTCACTTTGCTAGTGCTTTTTTTGACGGACGACTTCGCATCGACCTGACGCTGCTCTACTCCTTCTGCCGTGCTGCCGACGATCTCATAGACAACGCGGCGACCCCAGAAGAAGCGCGCCGCAATGTCGTGTTGCTGCGACAGTATCTCGATTTGCGCTATGCGTGGTCGGGGCGTCTTGAGTGTCGCACAGAGCTCGAGTCGCTCATCGAAAGCTCCTTTCCACCCAAGACACATTCGGCGCTGCTCTACTTACCGACTGATCATCTACCTGGTGCGCCACTGTACCGTATGATTGACGGGTTCGAAACTGATTTGAAGTTTTCTGCTAAAGGAGGAAAGAACTCGACGCCCGCAGCGCAGTGGCCCATTGCAGATGAGGCTGATCTCGAGACGTACGCATCTCGCGTGGCAGGGACCGTCGCAGAACTGTGCATCAGTCTAATATTGCATCATACTGCCCGCACAGTGACGCCGGAACTTTGGAAACACCTGGTCTCATCTGGCAATTGCATGGGGATGGCTCTACAATACGTAAACATTGCGCGCGATATTGCCGTAGACGCGCGCATGGGCCGTGTGTATTTGCCAACCGAGTGGCTCAAAGCGTCCAGGCTCACACATGGGGATGTTCTCACCCGACCTGGAGATGTTTACGTCTTGCATCTACGTGCCAAGTTACTAAGGCAAGCGAATCGCATGTATGAGGACTGCAGGTCCGCCATTGAGCAGCTGCCGGAAGAGTCCCGCGCAGCCATGCGCGTCGCGGTGGAGAGCTACATGGAGATAGGGCGAGCTTTGAACAGCGGTGATTACGAATTAAAGGCGGGCAGAGCCAGCCTACCTGCACGGCGGCGTTTCTTGGTCGCGTGGAAAGCTATGTATAGGTAGTGAAGGGGAAAGAATGCACCATGCTGCGGTGAGGTCATGGAGTTATCAGCTCGATCTCGAATACCCTAGTGCGATGTAGTTGATCATTCAGGTCTCGAATTAATACGAGCTAGTTGAAGCCTAATGCGGTCTATTATGCAGGTGATAAGTTCTGTTTTACTGAGTGGACAGATGAACATGCCGACTCACCTTGCCAGCCAAGACAACCAAGACATGGGCATGCACACCTGGCTGGTACCAATATAACTATTGGTAAAACTTCCGATTCAAGATATACATGCATGGTTCGCATTTTTACAGTGTAGCACACAGGCGGTGTAAATTAGACACACAACGCCGCTCAGGACGTATTTAGTCGACCGAGTACTCTCATCAGTCTTCGAGCGGCCCTCCACACATTCTAGCCACAACGCTCTCAATACAGCACCCATGGATAAGCGGCCTTCCGCCATCGTTGTTGGTGAGTTATACAATCCATATTCGCGACTCTTGGCTCTAACAAGTGCTCTTCTGTCTCCCCTTAGGAGCCGGAATCGGTGGAGTCGCGTCGGCGGCGCGGCTTGCCCGAGCTGGTTTCGATGTCACCGTATGCGAGAAAAATGACTATACCGGTGGGCGATGTTCCTTGATTCATCATGAAGGATACGTAAGTTGATTCGACCGACTTATTGCCGATTTTGTCAGCGGCCAAGGCCACAGCACGGCGCTGACTCTTGCTTGCAATAGCGCTTCGATCAAGGGCCATCACTGCTACTCCTTCCTCGCTTCTTCGAAGAGGCTTTTCGCGACCTGGGCACATCTATCGAGTCAGAGGGCATCGAAGTACTGAAATGCGAACCCAACTACAAAATCTGGTTCCATGACGGCCACTGCTTCAGCGCATCCACCGACTTGGCGAGCATGAAGCTGGAAGTCGAGAAATGGGAAGGCGAGGCTGGCTTTCAGCACTACCTGTCCTTTCTGCAGGAGTCTCACAAGCATTTAGAGCTCAGCGTGACCCATGTTCTCCGCAAGAACTTTACGTCGCTCTTCTCCATGGCGCGGCCAAGCTTTCTGCGACACCTTGGCGAGCTGCACCCTTTCGAATCCGTGTATGGCCGGGCGTCAAAGTATTTCAGGAGTGAGCGGCTGAGAAGAGTCTTTACTTTTGCGACCATGTACATTGGCCTCTCACCCTATGATGCGCCAGGAATCTACTCTCTCCTGCAATATTCGGAGCTCGCTGAAGGTATCTGGTATCCCCGTGGAGGCTTCCATCGCATCATTGAGGCTCTGATTGCTGTTGGAGAGCGGCTAGGAGTCAAGTATCGACTCAGCGCACCAATTGATCGTGTCATGGTCGACGAGCAGTCAAAACGGGCAACCGGTGTTGTTTTATCATCGGGGGAACAACTAACGGCCGACGTCGTGGTGATCAATGCCGATCTAGTCTACGCCACGAATCATCTCCTACCTACCACACCACGAGCTGAGCGTCTTGCCAAGCAGCCGGCTTCCTGCAGCTCCATCTCCTTTTACTGGGCCATGTCCCGCGAGATTCCTGAGCTTCAAGCGCACAATGTCTTTCTCGCTGACGAGTACCGCGAGTCCTTTGATGCCATCTTCAAGCGGCAGGATATGCCGGAACAGCCGTCTTTTTATGTCAATGTGCCGAGCCGCGTCGATAAAACCGCCTCGCCAGCAGGTACCGATGCCGTAGTCGTTCTTGTGCCAGTTGGTAATCTAGGAGACGGTACGACAAACAAAAAAGCCTGGCATACAATGGTGGAAATTGCCCGCGAATGCGTCATCTCGACACTGGAAGCCCGTACCGGCGTCACTGGACTGAGGGACGCAATAATCAAGGAAATCGTCAACACCCCAGAGTCTTGGAAACGTCGCTTCAACCTTGATCGCGGCGCTATACTTGGGCTGAGTCATGGTTTCTTCAACGTCTTGAGCTTTCGACCGAGTACCAGGAACCCTGATGTAGCGGCGTGCTACTTTGTCGGTTCAAGCACTCATCCCGGAGCAGGGATGCCAATCTGCTTAGCTGGAAGCAAGCTTACCGTAAACCAAATATTAGAAGACTCGGGTATGGAAAAGCCATGGGCCAAAGCAGGTCCAGCGCCAGGATCAGCGCCGACCGCGAGCGCCCTTGTTCCACTAGGCTTGCTTTTAGGCCTTTTTTGTATCTTGGTGTCGGTGGGACTGGCATTGAGACTGTGTTGAAGCAGTTGAGGCCCGAGGGCCGTTTAATTAGTGTACAGCAAGGACGTTAATGTTCCATGGATAAGCGACGAGCGTTAATCACAAGTTACGTAACTAGTTTATTTACATCTCTTCTAGCGGCATCGCTATACTGAATTCGGTAGGATTAGCGTTTGAACATTTGAAGCACCCAGACTTACAGTCTTACCTGGCAGTCTCAGTCTCAGGACCACGCCCCCAAGGCGGCAACGGAGCGCTTGCATGGCACAACCGGCCCGCTGAACCGCGATGCTGAGTGACCCCGCGTTTCTGAGACCCTCGGCCATCGGGGAATATATGTGCACGCGATGCTGGTACAGATCTCGACAAAGGACAGACCTAAGTGGGCAAAGTAGTTAGCCGAGTAGGTACCGTCTGGGCAAGAGACAAGCCACGAGTCCGTAGGCAAGCTTACAGAACAAGATGAAAAAAAGAAGAGGATGAAAACATATGCATCTCAAATTTCTCATGACAAAAATTATTTCACACTAGCTGCTGCTTTGCCCATCGAATCACGGGCAAAGATTTGGATCCAGTGAGGCCAACCGCGAAACCCAGTGATGTAGTTCATATGTGACGGCACATTCACTTCCCCAGCAGTCCTGCTAAAGATCTGCCCCGTAATGCGATCTGCCACATGCTCCGGCGTCAGCAAGGGGATGTGGTGCTGCACCTCCTCGAGCCCCTTGATGTTTTCCAATAAGGGCGTGCGGACAAAGTTTGGGTTGACGACGCTCGTCATGACGCCATCTGCGCCGTGGAAGCTGCGAAGCTCGGCGCCGAGCGCCTCGTGAAACGCAATGGCAGCCGACTTGCTCGCGCAGTAGTCGGACGCCTTGGCAATCGACACATGGCCCGCGAGGCTCGCCACCGTCACGACGTGGCCCTTGTTGTGCCGCATCATGTGCGGCAGGAACTCCTGCACCATGGTCCAGTGCGCAAAGCAGTTGACCTGGAACACTTTGGTAATCACCTCCATCGGCATGTCCATGATGGTGAATGGCTTGGCGATGCCCGCATTGTTGACGAGGATGGACGGCTCTCCAAAGTGCTCTCGCACGCGGTCCGCCGCTTGCGCCACCGACTCGCGGTCTGTAATGTCGCACTTGAAGAAGCGGATTCGGGCATTGTTCTGAAACGACGTGGGGGGCTCTTGGATATCGAATATAGCCACCCGAACGCCGCGCTTGGCCAGCCTCTCCACGGTGCACTTGCCGATTCCGCTGCAACCCCCCGTGACGACTGCAATCTCTCGATCCCACTGCCAGTTGCCAGGCTTCGTAAGGCGCCATGAGTTGAGTGCAATACTGTTCAGCCGGGAGTTGATGGAGCGGACAACACCTATGCCTAGGAGGATCTGGAGGCCCCTCTTGACAACCTCGAGATTGACAGACGGCGGCGCCCGCAGCGCCTTGAGTAGCTGCAGCTTTTTCTCCTCCGTCGCGAAAATGAATGCGCACAAGAGGGAGCCCGAAACAGAAGGTGATAGTAAAAGGCCGTTGAGATGAGAAAGCGCCTTGACTGGCGTCGACGACGTAATCTTAAGCATCAGCGACATGATTGCAGAGTCATAGAGGCGGCGATGGTGGTGGGAGTCAAAAGGACGGGAGGGTGTCTCATATAAGTAGTCAAATAGTATCTCAGCCGTGTCCACCCCCCATTTTCTTGCTTTGGCTGTTGACACAACCACCACCCAGACGTATTAGCAGGTATACCACTGCTCTAAATGCAAGCCGTGACGTAGTATTTTAGTGCTTCAAGGCTGAAAAGTCAGCATATATAGAGGTTTTGAATCTGTGTTGGATTCAAAAAAGAAAGGAATAATATCATCATCTTTGCAATGTTTGACAAGTTTGTCGTATGATGGCCGTGGCAATCGAGAACAAGTAAACGCTTTCCGCTGACTCGTTGCCTTTGGCTGCACTATCCAAAATGGCTGAGCCGATCAAAGCTCGTCTCGGCAAAAGGAAAGCATATAGCCTATAAACGTCATCGAAATCTTTACATGATTAGCAAACTCCTCATTATGCCACTGTGCCATGTGCTGGGGGCCAAGAAAATGACAAAAGGCAGAGAGAGACATGGCCATTTTTTTCTATTGTGGAAATCCCTCTTTCATTAGCTAGCGAGTCAAAGCTAATACTATGCCGATATCTATATATTACAAAACTGACCATGTTGTTGCCACTTGGGTAGCTCATTTTACGAACAAATCTGTCTTGACGTCGCCATACTTTGCCTGCAAAATTCCACGCATGTAGTTGCCCCTTGGAGCCCAGACCCCCGTCCCACCCTTTGGTATCTTTGAATACGAACCTTTGAAATAGGTAGATTGAAGTGTAAAATGGGGGTGCAGAGACATTGCTTCGGCGCGCTCTTTCTCCATGTGGGGATACGCAAATGTGCCGTTGGCTTCTTCAATCTGTTTGAGGACGCGAATCATGAGATAGCACGCGCAGTCGCATCCTAGAGTCCACGACGCATCCTCAAATCCGAGGGTAAAGAATAGGTTTGGCAAGTCTTGAAGCATGGTTGCTCTCCACAGGAACCGGTCCCCCACTGTGACTTCCTCTCCGTCGTTGGTCAAGTTGATGCCGCCGCCGAGAAGTAGGCGTAACCCAGTCGCCGTGACGATGACGTCCGGGTGCAGCTCCTGACCCGAGGTGAGCTTGATGCTGCGCTCAGTCACGGTGTCGATGGTGTCTGTCACGACACTAGCTTTTCCGCTTCGCAAGGCCGCGAACAAATCGCCGTCCAAGGAAGCGCACATGCGTTGCTCCCAAGGGTTGTAGCGAGGTTTGAAATGAGGATCCCAGCTGACGTTGGGCGGCAGGTGTTTCTCGTTTTCATATCGCACGTATCTTTTGACAAGACTGGGTGCAACACCGCACAGCTGAATCAGCGCGTAGACTTGGATGATCCAAACCCAGCGATTGATCCAGTGTGCCATGCGGCGGGGGAAGAGGTTGAAGAGCAAAACAATGAGCATGCCACGATTTGGCAAGGGCACCACGTACGTCGGGCTGCGCTGTAGCATCGTGACATGCTTGACTTTCTCAGCAACAGTAGGAACAATGCTGATAGCCGTAGCACCTGATCCAATCACAACCATCTCCTTGCGTTTGTAGTCGTAATCGCTGGGCCAAAATTGGGGGTGAATAACTTTGCCCTGGAACTTTTCGATACCTGGTATCGTAGTCTGTAGTGGTTCTTCGTAATCGTAGTAGCCGGTGCCAAGATATATAAACCGTGTCGTGTAGAAGACGGGGTTCTCAATGTCACCATTGGCAATCACAGTCAACTCCCAGCATTTCTTCTTGGGGCTCCAGTTGGCAGCTGTCACTTTGTGTCTGAACTGAATATGCTTGTCGATGCCATTGTCTTTGGCGGAGCGTTCCATGTATTGTTTGATCTCTGAGCCCATGGCGAGCGCCTCTTGCTTGTGCCAGGGATTCCATTTGAAGCCAAAAGTGAAAAGATCAGAGTCGGACCGGATACCAGGATACCGAAATAAGTCCCATGTGCCACCGATCGCATCGCGGCCTTCCAAGATGGTGTAGGTCATGCCCTTGGGTCCCTCGGACTGGAAGCGATAGGCTGCATTGATGCCAGCAACACCAGCGCCGATGATGGTCAGATCAAAATCGAGTTTCTCCATGGTTCTATCCTGCGTAGGGGATCAAAGGTTTTTTTTTTTTTCTGCAAGATAATAGGGCGAGACTTGAGGAGATGGTCTCTACGTGTAGAAAGGCTTGCAAGTAACCGGAGCGTACTCGGGCTGGGGCATGCTTTTAAAGGGACAGGTTGCATAGCCGAGGACCATGCAAAGAAGCTCTTACCAAGCACAGGTAAGCCAATCGCAGGGAAAAATGAATATAACCAGGCACCCCGCATCTGGGGAAGTTTGCAAGCGAAATCTCACCCACCCCTCATTGAGATTCATGTTACATGTGATAGCAGCCAGGCGAGACGGAGACGGAGGACAAACGATGCTGCCGGTGGAGAAGGGCCGTGTCCAAGGTCTAACCTGATAGTTTGAAGGTATAAACAAGGTATCGAGACTATTATTGACCTCAATAGAGCAAAAACGCGCTCGGTTATTGCTGAATCGTGGATGAATTGGCTGCACGGTTGTATATATTTACTCAACTCCTGGTGTTATGAAATGACGGATTTGACTGGAACATTTCTGCTCGAGGAACCCCCCCCCCCCCAAATCACAGCACCGTATTAATATTGAAAAATTACTATTGCAGCCACCAGCTGCAGCCACCAAATGCAGCGCTCTCATTGGCTCGCTACGTCAAATAACCTATAACTGTATAATAGACCTATAACTCTTAATAGGGCAAATATAGCCCTAAGTAAGTAAGAACATTAACACTAAGAACCCTACGTATCGTACTATATAACCCCTTATAATACTAATACTAATTAGTAGTTATAAAACTATAGATAGTTAGGAATTATTAAGAAGAGATAAGCTTTTTATTTTAATATAAAAATATTATACTACTAAATAAGCTAATTTAATAGGTCTAGCTATAAATATATTACTCCCCTATAGAGTTTTCTTAAATATAACCTCTTCTTAAAAAAGATCTAGTAGCTATTAAGTTATTAATTTTTAAGGGATTTAATTATCTTATTCTATTATAAGAAATTAAAATTATTAAATTTATCTATTAATATATTATCTTTATTATAATAAGGTAATAGGAATATAGATAATAAAGGGGCCCCTATATATTTAAGAACTATTACTAAATATATAAAATTTATCTTAAGTAATTAGGAAGATATAGAACTATTAATAATTAATACACCTACTATTACTATTACCTAAATTAATAATACTATTATTAATTTTATCTATATAAATAAAGATAATAATCTAAGAGGGATCTTTATATATATTATTAAGGACTTTACTCTCTAAATAATAGTAACCTTTACTAAGGGAAACCTAATTATTATCTATAGCTTTTATAACTAGTTATATAAATATAGTATCTATATAGTTAGATAACTAAGATACTTAATTATAAAAGCACTAGAGGACTTATATAGGAAGGAGGAAATACTAGAATAAGATAATAACTAGCCACCCTAAGTTATCTTTAAGAGAAGAGTAATAGAGGCTATAGCTACTAGAGTAGCTACCCTTAGGGCTAATAATAATATATATTAACTAGAGGTAGGTTAAAGCTAAGGCTAGGATATTAGTAGCTAATTATAAGTTATTAATATCCCTTATAAGCTTAAGTAATTAGTAAAGAGTTACTTAGACTATAAGAAATACTTTAATAAGAGAGATAAATTTATTTATATTAAACTTAATATCTTTTATAATAAATATAGCCGCCTTAAAGTACTAGAAGTAGTATAAGTAAGGGCACTACCTATTATACTAATTAGTGCTACCTCTAAGTACTATATAGTATAGTTATTTTACTTTAGGCTAGATTATAATAGTCTTATACTATATATTAAGTAGTACTTTAAGTCACTAATTATAATAGAAGGATATTATATTAAGTAGTATACCCTTAGTCTTTAAAAAACTATTAATAAAAGCCCTAGTAAGCTTATAACTAAATATATTAATTATATTATTAACTAAATTTAGAAGCTATACTATAGCCTTAACTAAGAAAAAGGTAATAGTAATAGTAAAAAAAGAGAGGCTCTTTATAGCGCTATTATTAACGTTAAAGCTTATATTATAGTATTAATAAAGCTAGACCTAATATTTAATAGCCTTACTACTAAGCTTAGGTAAGTAGCTAATTTATATAAGAGGAAGAAGGCCACTAGTTACTAAGCTGCCTTTATTACTAATTAAGAATACTATAATTATCTAGTTAATAATAATAGCCGCCGCCCTGCTTATAATAATTAACACTAATAAGCCTTAAACACCTATAGTAATACCCTAGGTAATTCTAGCTAATTTAGAGGGCGTACTAAGAAGTACTATATATATAGTAAAACTAGCTACTAGTTAATAAGGCACTTTAACTCTAAGCGTGCTATATCCTATAATATATAGTTTAAAAAGAAGAACTATAGATTACTACTAATAAAGAAGAGATTCTAGTTATTCTTAACTAAATTTAAAGGTAATAAGTACCTTAATAAGGTAGATAAGCTACTAGAGTAAATATATACTACTAACCTCTTTAATAATAATAACTATAATAATAAAGATAAACTTAGTAAGAATTTCTTTACCTTATTAATAACTATTACTAATAACTTCCTTATAACTAACACACCTACCCTAGATAAAGTTATTACTATATTTACTAACTTTACTACCTACTATACTCTATTAGCTAACTAACTAAGCTAACCTAGTAGCTATAGTTACCACACTACTACTATACCTACACTAAACCTAGGGATAACTCTAGAATATAGTAATATCTATATATTAATATTAAGATACTATAAGTAGAGTTTTTAAGAGATTTTACTAGATATAAGTGCCTTAGGTAACTTAATAGTAGGTATACTATAGGTTAAGGCACTACTAAGAATAATACTATACCTTAAGATTAAAGATACCCCTATATTAATTATTAAATTTAGTACTAGCTCTACTATATCTAAAGGTAAAGTTTATATACTAATAAGCCTAAGAATAATTAACTTTAGAATCTTATTAACGCTAATACTTTTTTTATTCTTATTAACTAATATAAATAAGATAAGGGTTAAATTTAATAACCTAAATAACTTATTAATTTAGGGTAATAAATAGATCCTAATTATAAGGTAATAGGGCTACCCCTAGTAGTGAATTAATACTACTAAAAGTATAGCTTTTATACTCTCTAAGACCTAGCTCTACTAGCTATATTAATAATTTAGGCACCCCTCTATTAATTAACTAAGCTAAATCCTAAAGTATATTAATAAGGAATTTAATCCTAAATTTATTAAGAAGATTAATAAAGTATACTATTACTACTAGATAAATATATAAACACTTAGCTAATTTAAATTTACCCTTAAAGATAACCCTAAGTTTAACTTTAAGATAATTATAAATATCTTCTATATTTAAGGATACCTAGTACTTTATATAGTTAATTCTACTATAGTATTCTAAGCTACCTAATTCCTAGTACTAACTAGCTAGAAGGCTTAAGATATATTTAATATAATTAAAGAGTACTAGATAGATATATATATTAGTCTACTAGACTATATTATATATAATACTAATAAGAACTTTACTTTTACTAAATTTAAAAAGTATATAAAGTCCCTAAATATCTAGACTTATAAAACCCTTATTAAAGCTTATAATACTATTAGTAAAGTAAAAAGGTACTATAGAGTCCTCTACCACGTTTATAAGATCCTTAATAAGGAAATAAGTAATAATATAATATCTAACTAGAAATTATAAGTAGCTATTAAAGCTATTAATAATACTACTAGATTTAATAATATTATATTAACCTTACTAGTATTTAAAGTATACCCCTAATTAACTAATACCTCTCTACCTAATATATCTATCTCTTACTATACTAAAGCTATTTAAAAAGCTATTAATAAAGTTAGAAAGCTCTTAACTAAGAGATAAGTAAGAGATACCTTTAGAATAAGGAATAGCCTAGTTATTAGCTATATTAGAAGTCTTCCTTTATAATTAGAAATATCTATATTCTAAGAGAAAAGTAACTAGTAAAGGCTATATAGACTTATTATTATATATAAAGAGATATATACCCTAGATATACTATATAGCCTAGCTAATTTTTAATTAATAGTTATTAGGCTATATCTAAGAGAGGCCCTAGCTCTTACTACTAGTAAACCTAGGCCTAGTACTACTAGAAGAAGTAATATAGAGGGTATATTAATTACCCTTATTACTAATAGCGCCCTAGCTAGAAGAAGTAATATAGAGGGCACGCTAATCACTCTCGCTACTAATAGCGCCCCCGCTAGAAGAAGTAGTAGAGAGAGTGTTATAACTACTCTCGCTACTAGTAAACCTAGTAGTAATAGAGGTACGGCAGGGGAGGAAGTAGAAGAGGGATTAGAAGGGGGGCTAGTACTAAGGAGGTTAATATAACTAGGATATAGTAAATATAACTAGAATAAGGCCCTCTTAGCTAAATCTATCTTTAATAAAGCTTTCTTTAATAAGATACCTTATAATAAATCTATACTTAATAAAGCCTTCTTAGTAAAGGCTCTTTCTAATAATACCCTCTTTAATAAAGTGTTTATTATTACTAAGGAATAAGTTAATTAAGAGCTAGCTATTAAGCTATAAGAGAAGGGCCTAATAACTATACCTAATTAGTTATTTAAGAAATCTAACTCTAATAAGGTTAGGTAGTTACTTAATAGAGGTATCTTCTAATTTAAATAATATAATAAAAATAAATATAGCTAGTACTACCTTTTTAAGATATAGATAGTATATAAGGTAAAGGGTAAAAGCACTAATAAGCCTTATAAGAAATCTTACCTTATAATTTATAACTATAATAACTAAGATAAATTTATTATATTAATAGAATTACTAATAATCTAGAGGAATAGCTAGTAACTACTTATTATATTAGCTCCCTTACTTACCTAGAGGAAGATTAGCCTTTAAATAAGAGATATTACCTAGGTATATATATAATTAAATACCCCACTCTAATAAGTTATCCTTATAAGGCTACTATAATAGCTTTATAACTAGTACCTAGAGGGTATAATTATAAGGGTAATTAAGCCTTTATATAATATCCTAGAAGTAAGTACTTACTAGTAGGTGACCTACTTAAAGTACTATTATAAGTAGCTTAGTATAATTACTTTAACCTTTAATCTATACCTTATAATCTCTATAAGTAATAAATTTAGCCTTATAGGAATATAAATAGATAATATAATAGGCCTAAGTAATAAGAATTTTACCTAACTTAAGGATAAGAAGCTTATAGTTATTAGATTTACTATTAAACTAAAGGAATTCCTTATAGTAGAAATATTATTACTTTTTAATAGTTATTAAATTACCCTAGGCTCTAATAACTCTATTATAGTTACCTAGAAAGGGTAAGCTAATAGGTTAGCTCTCTTAATAATAAAGTAAGAATATATAGAGTAATAAGCTTATAGAGTATACCTATTAACTATTTACTAGCTAGAAGCCGCCTATAACCTCTCTATAACGGCCTAGTAAAAGGAGCTAAATAATAATAACTTTAAATAGCTCTACTACTATCTATAATAGTAGATAAATAATATAAAGAGAGGGCTTTAATATATCCCTATTAACCTCACTAGGACTAAGCTCTTTACCTTTATTAATAGATTATTTACTAATAATAAAGACTTAAGCTCTTAGCTAGGTTATATTATTATCTTAAGTAATAAGGAATAAGCTAATAACTAGAGTCTCCTAAGGGGTAATATTATTATATATAGCTTAACTAAATTAAAGAGAGTAATATAAAGTACCTTAATAAGTAAATTATATAATATAGTATAAGGAGTAGATATTATATATACCTTTAATTTAATACTAGTAATAATAACTAAGAGGCTTAGCCTCCTAGAGATCTTAATAATTCTAATAACTAATTCTTTCTTATTATATAAATACTTAGTTAAATTAAGTACTATAAAAGAAAAATAACTTATAATTAATATTATAGTACTCTAATAATTATATAAATAAAGAGAGGTATATAAGATAAGATAGATTAATAATAGCTATAATCTAACTAATACTATAATAAAGGTATTACTAAATCTAATACTTAAAAGCCTTATTAATATAAATAAGATTAATATTAAGATATAGAGATAGGTAGCCTATAATAATATAAAAGAATAGTGACTAGAAAGGAAGGTATAAAGGCATAAAGGCGTAGAGGTATAGAGGTATAGAGTAGAAGAAGGATATACTAGATGTATATATATTAGAAGAATCTACTTTTTATTATATTTTTAATAGAATTAAGCTAATTTAGCTTAAATTAAGGAATTTAATAATTTTTAGCCTTAAAAGAGAAAGACTACTAGTATTATAGCTACTAGCTATAGCCACTAAATATAGCGCTCTTATTAGCTCGCTACGTCGAATGACCTATAACTATATGATAGACCTGTAACTCTCGATAGGGCAAATGTGGCCCTAAGCAAGCAAGAACATCAACACTAAGAACCCTACGTATCGTACTGTACGACCCCTTGTGATACCAACAATTACCATTGTATCGTTTTCAGTATGACGAGTCTACGCAGGATACCATTGCGGTCATTTTTCTCAACTCTCTGCTCGATTCTGCGTTGGTCAGGGTTTTCCACTTACGACCAAACATAGGCAGCCTTTCGCCATTCTTGGTCTACGTTGGTATCTTTCAGCTGCTGTTTGTCACTCAGCTGGTCCTTTTCTTCCTATATGCCATTTTCATCTATCCTTTTTACGTCTCGCCACTTCGCCATCTGTACTCTCCCAGGGGGGGCAAGCCTTTGATTGGATTTGGCAGAGAGATTCTCAAGAATGGTCCGGGACCAATGGCAAGAAAATGGTTTGCAATCCCTAAAAAGCTCCATTAGACAAACAAGAGACTAATTTCATCTCTAAAGGTTCTCAGAGACAGACTCTGATGCCTTGATGCGCATACTTCTCCCAGGCAATCAGGAGGTTCTCCTCATTCGCTCGCCTCAAGCTATTTCCGAGGTCCTTGTCAAAAATAGCATGCAATACGAGAAGCCAGACTTTGCGCGCCAGTTTCTTTCGCACATCATCGGATGGGCATTGCTCACTACCGAAGGAGACATTCATAAGAAGCAAAGGCGAAACATGAACCCTGCATTCTCTTTTCGTCATATCAAGGACCTTTATCCTCTTTTCTGGAGCAAGTCTCAGGAAGTCATCACTTCAATGACAGAAGAATGCCGAGAAAACTATGGTGCCGTGGGCTACACGCGCATGGACATTTCTGCTTGGGCGGTCCGCAGCGGGTTGGATATCATTGGCCTCGCGGCAAGCGGTATTGACTTTGGTGCCATCCAAAACGCCCAGAGTCCGCTGGCGAATACATATTACAAGCTGAATCCCTCATCGGAAGACATCTTGCTGATTCTCCTCACGACTCTGGTTCCTGTTTCGATTATGGCGAGACTTCCTCTATCGCGCATCACAGACGTCAGTTTGGCGGCAAAGAGTCTCAGGGAGGTCGCTACCGAGCTCATTCGGGCCAAGAAAATAAAGATGGCGAACAAACAAGACATCGGAGTCGACATTCTCAGCGTCGCATTGCGGGCAGGCTTGTTCTCCGACGAAGAACTAGTCGATCAGGCACTGACCTTTCTCTCTGCCGGCCACGAGACTACTGCCTCGGCATTGATTTGGGCGATATATATGCTCTGCAGATTCCTGCCGCGCAAGACAGATTGACAGACGAGATTCGTGCTGCAATTCCATCGCCGCAGAATGCAGATTCAGGTATATCTAGCACCGACATCGATAGCCTGCCGTATCTCAATGCTGTCTGCGACGAAGTTCTTCGCCTCTACGGTCCCGTTCCTGCAACTATCCGAGTCAACAATTGTAATACGATAATTCAGGGCCAGTTTATACCGCGCGACACCATGGTGATGATTCCTATCTGGGCGATTAATACCGACCCGCTACTCTGGGGTCCAGACGCCCATGACTTCAAGCCAGCGATGGCTGAAGCCTCACGACAATGGAACTGGTTACGTTTACACAGCTAGCAGCTGTTTGCCGAACAACTATGCCTTTATGACATTTCTGCAGGGGCCACATAAATGCATTGGTAATAACTTTGCAAGGTCCGAGATGGCATGTCTGTTGGCCGCCTGGGTGGGACGATTCGCCTTTGAGCTTGATGACCCGGCGCTGATGGATGAACGAAACGTAATTATTCCCCCGAGTGTCATTGCGAAGCCTGATGGGGGCTTGCAGATGAAGGTTCGAGTCGTCGATGGCTGGTAAAAGCTGGGCAAGTCGGGTTTGGATAGCTACTATATCGCGCTCCGCAAGAAAATGTATGCAATGCTCACTTTAAATTGCATTGTCTTCTTTTGAAATACCACGCTAGCTCTTGCCCTCGGGCCAACCGGAGCTGGGGATATAAACCGGGCGTATACAGCCAACACGCTTTGCAGGGGCTCCTTGCTGCCACCTTGCTGGTTCGGGTAAGCAAATATATGCTTATAATAATGAGATAGTAGTGATAGCTATCGTCATTTAGTGAATATAATTTAATTATTCTTCTTTGGATATTTGGACCTAGCTGGGCTGTCCCGCCGGCAAACCGAGAGCTAGAATGCCGAGCCGAGGCAACTCGCTACCAAAGAAAACTATAATGGCATCGCTAGCCAGTTCGTCTGCTCCTCGCATAGCATTTCATCTACAACTCAAAAACTAAGCTTATACTACTTCGGATCCTTTTGTAACAATGGAGAAAATTGTCTTCTCTCTTGGTAGCGTCTCGTTCTTCGCTGCCGTTGTCGTGTGCGGCATCCTCTCGATCCGCATCATCGTCCCCCCCAACCACACGCCCCGAGCGAGCGCCTGGAAGAGCGACAGCATCGCCTTCTACGCTGGCAACAATGTCTTCATCTACATGTCCATTGCTGCCGTCTCGGCCCTCAACCTCTACTATGCCGCGCTCGTCGCCAGCCCGCCCGCGACGGCTGCCCGCATCTGCCTCATCGGCACCCCGGCCCGCCTCAACCCGGAGCTGTTTGCCTGGAGCCCAACCACCGTTGCCTCGTTCCTGGCCATCCTGATCGGCGCGCCGCTGCGGCTGGGCGCCTTCCGCGGCCTTGGTCGCAACTTTACGTTTGGCCTGGCCAAGCCGAGCGGGCTGGTCACGGACGGCATCTACAGATACATGCAGCACCCCAGCTACACGGGCATCGTCCTGGTGGCGGTTGCTGCCGCGGCCACCTTTTTTCGCCTAGATGGCGCTGCTGCATGCCTGATCCCGACAAAGTATGGGCCGCTCATCGATGCCTGGCTGCCGACGGCCTATGCTGGGCTTGCGCTGCTGAACGTCTTGCAAATCTACACACGCGTCTCTCAAGAGGAGGCCATGCTGAAGGAACTCTTTGGCAAGGAGTGGATACAATGGAACAAACGTACCGCCAGGTTTATTCCAGGTATTCTATAAGCAAAGAGTTCTGCGCACGACGCTTTATTACTTTGAAGAGATTGTCTAGCTACTTCTCCAATTTCTTACCTTTATCGATACCAATAGACTAAATTTATTCATATATAGCCTAGTCACCCGTGTTTACCATTGCCGCCAAGAAACTACTGGTAAATCTAGCTCTTATAGTAGCGCCAGAGGCTCTAGAGCGCCTGCTTATAGTTGCTTTTTAATAGCCGGCTGAAATGTCTACCTAGAATGGTCTTCTATATACAAAGAGACTGTTATTCTTTTTATAATCAGCTGTAGTTTAACAGTATAAGCAGCAAAGCCTTTAAAGTAATTGCTATTTTGTGATTTCAAGTTTCGACCAAGTACACTGAGCCTTCTTTTTCAAACAGCCAACTGATCTTGATTCTTACCACCTCTATTATGCCAAGGCTGTTACTGCAATCTCGACAGCGACTTTATACCCACGCTTGACGATACCGCAATACATGCCGCGGCAGAACGAGACCAGTATCACCCTTGCGACGCTCTGGCTGTGGGTGCAGGACACTTGATGGGACAGGTGACCGTGTGTACTCACGACGACACCCCAGAGACGGAAGCTAATACTCTTTTCACTGATTGGCGTCAAGTATCCGCACGGGAATAGCTTTGGGGGACAAAAAGGAGTCGCCGAGCTCTTGAAAGACACGCAACCTACAGACCAGCTCAGTGCTCTTCATTGCCGTCAACATAGTCGCTGGCCTTGTCGGCATTTGCTAATGGCGTGGCTATGGTTGCATAATACCCCCCTAGATCCTCTGACGACCACTGCGTAGTAGCAGCCGAGACCTGAGCCGCAGAAATTTCCCGATTCCGCTGCTCGTTCTCTATGCCCATCGGTTTCGCCTCTAGTTGGTACCCATTCATCTTGAGGAACATGTCTGCCGCGTAAAGAGCCGTTCGCTTGTTTCCGTCCCGATATGGGTGGTTAAGAATGACCTTTGAGGCCAGGAGCCCGGCCAGCTGAAACAAGTCTGATTGCCCGTATTGCTTGTGGCGTATGGGCGAGTAGAGCGCGGAGCCGAGCATGGCTGGTTGGGTCGGCACTGCGAGACCAATGCACTGTGAATACAGTCGCATCACTTGGGCAGCTGTAAGGAAACGGTAGGTGGGGGCTGTCATGGTGAACCAAGTGATAGTTAAAGCGCGAATATGGGCATGGAAATGGCATGTCTGAAGCAAATCCTCAAAGGTTTTGGCGGTCAACCCTACGAAAACAGCCGTGCTATTATTTAGCGCCCAAGTGTGGACATGAATGGTAGGACAGGCAACAGAAGCGTAAGAAAATATAGAAATAAGTGCTTTCAGGTACAGAATGAAAGAACTATGGAGAAAAAAAAAAGGAACGGCTAGTAGCGACACTAGGAAACATTTCAAACACACAATGAATACGACAGATGGCAAATCTCACCAATACGCTCAGCAGTGATGTTAGTACCAATGATCCGGCCCTCCGCTTCCTCGCAGGAATACTACATGACGAGATGCAGAAAAATGCAGCAAAATTCATGACCAAGAAAGCGAAGCAATTGAGCTTTGGAAAAACCGTCCTCACAGCGGGAAATCGAAAGGTGTCGGGGCACTTTTAGATCAAGAGGTCGATTGGTACCCATTCATCTCGTGTATTTGCCTTCTTCCTGTTTTCATCTCATCGATGGGCGCCGAGTAGAAACACTCTCTCACGAGATATTTATCGACTGATCACTCTGCGCTGACATTATACAGTCTCCAAGTAAAAACAGATCTGTGGCGGTTCAAGGAAAACCAAGGTGACAGTTGTATAACGGGAAGTCGTCAACCGGGTCCAAGTACGGATAGACAAACGTCCTGCAGCACCTGGAATCAGAATAGACGTATCACGTTGCACGGCAACTTTTTGTCTCCTCTGATTTCAATTTATCGTGGCGCCGCTGGCTTGCGTGCTTTGCGTATATAAGCCCACAGACGTTACAGAGCGTCCCAGGACCTTCTGGACCAGGGCGCCACTCCGGAGTTTTGATTTCACCACATTGGTGGCAGGAAATGTCGGCGGTTTTTAGAAATTTCTCGAGGCCAGGTGAGTATAAGGGGTGTCGCCATCCAGGAACCAGCTTCGCGCAAACTTACCCGAAATTGCTGCTGCTGGCTAGAGGGGCCTCCGCGCCCAATAGAAGCTCCAGACCGTCTTCTTTGAGATATAGTCATACGGCGGCTTTCGCCAGAACATAGTGACCTGCTTGAACAATGGCGGCTTTCTCCAGAGCTTCGTGACTTGCTTGAACCATGGCGGCTTTCTCCAGAGCTTCGTGACTTGCTTGAACCATGGCTGGGTTCTCGAGGAAGTTTGGCCGTGTCATGCCTCTGGTGCCCATCAACATCTTGTGATTCGCCGGGTTTAGAGCCGTGTACGAGGGCGGAGCGGCCGCCAACGTTGTCTTGAAAGTTGTACAAATCTTGGGCTGTACCCCTTATCTATAGCGCCCAAGCAGGATGGACAAGGCATCAGTCACATAGTCACAGTGAGGTGAACTTCCGCACTATGGTGTTGGTGACTTTACCTTTTGCAATGTCTCGCCAAACCTAAGCCGACCAACAGTGTACGGCTCGGGTAGCCTTGACACCGAGATCCCCAGGCGTGTATCTTGCTGCTGGAGCGACATGTGTGTACGAAGCAGACGGTGGCTGCTGAGGTTGGAAGGAATAGCTCGACGCAACCGCTGGCCGGGCTGCAAACATGAACAATCAAGGTACGCTCACGTATGCTGTGCTATCTTGGTCGTGTACACGAATCAGCATCGCGCTCCAGTAGCCTCGTTGGACTGAATTAACCGGCGGCGAGCGGCTGAAGGCGTTTCGCCAACGGCGCGCAAACGTTCGCCTCGCAACTAGTACTTGGGGTTGGAGGCGTCGTAGAACAAGATGCAAGCCGTATCTGGGCGTTAATGGCGGTAATGACGACCAGAAAGGGCATGAACTGAAGCGCTCGTGATACGAGAGGGAAGACGTGCAGTTGCCGGCGCTTCGAGATGAAAAATCACGCATCACAGCGTCCCATGCAACTCAGCAGGACAAACGGCGAGCACACGCAATGTCGCAAAGCTTACGCGAGGCTGACCAAGAGGCAAGAACCCGGTGTCACGCGGAACAGTGATTGGGCATAGAAACAGTGTTAATTAAGGAGCAAAAGAAGCTATAGTGCGAGGGGGGACGAGGGACACCCTTATAGGGTAGGTATGTCTTTTACTATATAATATTACCCCTATTATAGGTACTAAATCCTATAGGTCTATCTTATAATACCCTTCTATTTAATATACCCCCTTAGCTTTAAGTTACTTTAGATTAAGGTATAAAAAATATATTATAAATATTAAAGATAATTATTTTTAATATTTTTAAGTATATAATAATAAATAAAAAAAATAATATTACTATAAGGGTTTAAACCTTTAATTTAATATAATATTTATAAAAAATTATATATATATATATATATTAAAAAGTAAAAAAAAGATATAAGTTATTTAAAGTTAAA
>JAEIJG010000107.1:0-53904 GCA_037289395.1 Beauveria scarabaeidicola | reverse complement strand
TACTTTGCTTCTTTGACCGCCCTTTTTCTAAGCACCAACGTGCCCTGTCACTCAGGTGACTTAAAAATGGTGGCCGCTTTTTTTTTTGGTGGTGAGCTGGTGAGCTGGTGAAAAAGCGGCCAACAGCTTTGCCACCGACTTGCCTTGTCCAAAAAGCTGACGAACATGTTCGCGTCTCGTCTATTTTGGGTACCGAGACAACCTTTGACACCCATCTGCTAGCGTGGTAAGTGGGGATTCACTGTTACGCGGCAGACAAGTTCATCGTTGGTTTGGTGGATCCATGATAGCGCAATTGCTGTTGACCCGATTGCTGAGAATTGCAAGGCAAGAGCACAAACGAGAGACGGAAAAAAAAATTAGCAGAGAGATTGCAACAGAATCGAGAGAAAATTAAGGAATTAAAGGACAAGATACCCAAAAAGGTTGAGGCGCAACTCTTGTCATCATCAGCAGCGACGAAAGCTAGATGACAGAATGTGGAACCAACTTCTCTTCAATTTCAGGATGAGATAGATGCTCTCGACTTGGCCATAGCAGACCAGGAACAAGAAGTGGCAGAGCTAAACGACAAGATAAAGAGCCCGACGGAGTTTTAGCCACTGACAAAGTACGGTTAATTTATAGCCTTTTTCCAAACTGCTGCAATCATTACACAGGCAGCCACACTCCAACCAAGAATTATAACTGGTGGGGTATTTTGGGATACATTACGAATTCTCTCCATCAGTTTCCATACACCTTCCTCTTTCACTTCTGCCGGTTCTTTACTCTCTAAATGCCTAAGCGCCTGCTTGTATTTCTGATAATCATGACCTTTGATGCGTGCGAGGACGGCAAGGGTCGGGTTTGCTTTCACCAAGGCGGCTTGTTCATCCTCATCAGGATCCTGCTTGCAATTAAGATATCGATACACAAACCACTCTACATCAGTCCAGTTCAAAAGGGCGTTTGCAATCAGTGGTCCGGCGTTATTCACTGTTACTGTTCGAGACCACTCGCTGTGAAGCACGAGGTTTCCGAATATCTGCTCTTCTCGAGTTTTAACGATAGCAAGAAAATCTTTGAACTCTCTCCTGCAAAAGAGCTGCCAAGTGGCTGAGAAGGCCAGCCCGACTGTATCTCGTCCACTTAGCCACAAGGGCGGTGTGAAGTACTGAACCGGCACAACACCACTCCACTCCCAGTCAAAAACGCCGATGATACGCATATCATCATCGAACACCAGGTTTGATATGTGCAGGTCGCCATGAACTAGCACAAAAGGACCTTTATCTCGTTCTGTATCTGACCAGTTGCCGACGTGTTGTATGAAAAGCTGGTGATTATGACAGGTCGCTATTTCCAGCTTCTCCGGCGCAGCATATGGAGTCTTCAAAAAAGCATCGTAGCCAATGGTTAATAGCATACTCGTATAAGATGTGGCAGACTTCAGGACACCATGCTCATCATGGAACCTGTCCCGGAGACCAAAAGAATCCACACCCTCCAGTTGTAGCGTGTTCATCGAGACTGTGACCGTCTTTTGTCCGACATTGGGACAGCTCGCTCTCCCATCGAGTCTGCCGATGGCCGAAAATTCTTGCCGCCGCAAATGCAAGTAGATATCCGCTAGCGAGGTATACAGATTGTTCTTCTTTTCAACAGACAAGCCCACGACTTCCTCAAGCGAAAGTCGCCGGCCATCGATGAATTCAAGTATTGAAAATGTCGCTAACGGATCGGTGCTGTCGTCAGTACGATAGCCGAAAATTTTTGGGAGTGGTATCTTTGTTTGTTTTGCTAGATGCCTTTTATTGGTAAGCTTATGGAGTGAGGCAAGGGGGGCTTTGCATACTGCATTGTAACGATCTCGCTCCGCAGCTTGTCTTGCGGGCTAACCGCCAAACATGGGCCCAACGGAATGCGAAAGACGCATTTCTGCCCATCCGAAAATTGGATAAAGAAAACCAGATTGTAGCTACCGTGGATATGGTAGTTTTTCAATTCGTTGGGCTCGAAGAAGTTGCACGGTCCGTTGCCGCATACTGAGGCCGCCAGCCAGAGAATCTCCTGCTCTCGATTTCGTAGTTCATGAATGAGCTTATCGCGCTTATTATGGACTGCATGCTGGATCAACTCGTTGTTGAAGGTCATATTCCCTGCACAAGAATTCTTAGAAGGATCTAGTCGCTAACTGAACTGGCATGGTGTGTGGAAAGTGAACATTGAAGGAGGCAATGCACGGTCGGGAATTGGCAATACGTAATTCCAATACGGATTAGTGGCTCCACAAACGGTTTTTGACCACGAATAGGCTCAAGCGCCAGCCTCACTGTGAAAACACAAGCCAGCATCGCACGCCTCGCGAAGCAGCAACCTCATGGTCGATCCATTGGCATACCAGGCAAGGTTGGTTGCATTCATTCTATACATCACAGATTTCACCATGTGGTTTAACATTTTATTCATTTTTTTGTCATGACCTAAACCTGGCAACACCGTGGACCTTTTTTAAACCCCAATGCAAAAATGGGTATTACACTGCTTAAATCTTGAGGGCAGCCTCCTGAGCCTTCTGCTTCTTCAGGGTGCGCATCTGGGCCTTGGCACCCATGATGCCACCACCCCACTGTCTGCGGGCCTGGTCGTGCTTGTCCATGAAGCCATCCTTGATGGTAGAGACGAGCTTGGAGAGCTCAGACTTGTCCTCGGAGCGGACCTCGGTGAAGGCGAGGACAGCGGCGGTCTTCTTGTGGACGACCGTGCCGAGGCGGGCCTTGCCCTTGACGACGGCGTAAGGGACACCCATCTTCTTGCAAAGGGAGGGGAGGAAGACGACAAGCTCGATGGGGTCGACGTCGTTGGGGATCAGGACGAGGGAGGCCTTCTTGTTCTCGATGAGGCCGACAACGTGGTTGAGACCGTACTTGACGGTGTAAGGCTTCTTGGAGACATCCTCCTTCTTCTTGCCCTCCTTGACGGCGGTGGCCTCCTGGAGGAGACGATCCTTCTTCTCGGCCTTAGTCTCGGGGCGGTATTTGTTCAGGAGCTTGAAAGCCTGAGCAGCGGTGTTCTTGTCGAGGACGTGGGAGAACTGGGCGATCGCAGGGGGGACCTTGACGCGCATCTGGAGAATCTTTCGCTGGCGCTGGAGGCGGACATACTCGGGCCACTTGACCATGCGGGACAAGTTACGCTTGGGCTGGATGTCTTGACCGATGCCGAAGTTGCGAGGGCGGCGCTCGATGAGAGGGTTCTACACCAATGTCAGTCAGCGACATGGCGTGTCAACGTGCCAGGGATTCTAGCGAGACATACCTTGGGAGCCTTCTTGGAGCCAGCCTTTCCCTGAGGGAAAGGGGCGGGGGCGACCTTCTTGCCAGATTTGGGGGGCTGTCATTGAGAAAAGAAGACATCAGCATTGTGCTCTACCAAGCAGGTCTTCTCTGAACTCTAACGAGACTCGCATCGTCCATTGCATTTCTGCGCCGGTGCGTATACGAAGTCTCCAGCCAAGTCAATCCATTGAAACTAATCTTTCTCGAAGCTGTATCGCGGAAGAAGAGTTTCGATCGGATGTGTTTTTTGCCAGCACTGGCGACGTCGAGGATGAATCGGTATCGCTTTGCGCGTGGCACCAATTGGGCCGAAGCCCAGTTGATTCACATAACTGCGGCCATAAGAGAGAGAGGTTATTCCATGTTCAAATACTCACCATTTTGACTGTTGGGCGGTGATGCTCTGGGTGTGGGAGAGCCAAAGTTGGAGACGCCTTGCAAGTGTTGAAAAGAGGCGAAGAGAAAAATTGCCCTGGTGGGCGAAAAATTAGGGCTTTCGGTGGGCCTCTGCCACAATCTGTGGATCAACCTTCATTTTTCGCTTCATTTGTGGCTGGTGTGCAGTGTGGCTGGCAATCACGTGCGCTCGTGCCGCGCTTGGCGTGTAGGCGCTTACCCGGTACAAGAAAAGTTGAAGTTGAGAGAACTCCGTAGTGCGCTCATCTTCCCAAAACTTGGCGTTCGACAGCAAAGGGAGCCCTTATAACCCTTCAGACAAGTTTTTTACAGAGATTTACTCCTCAGCTGGGAGTTGCAGCAAAGTCGCCTGGTTTCCCCCTTTAGGGTGAACCCCCAACATAATGCCGCCCTCACCATGCGTGCGGTGCCACGCGCAAAAGGCCGTTGTCAAGCGGCCCAAGAATCACCACAAACTCTGTAAGGAGTGCTTTTTGACAGTCTTCGAGGATGAAGTACACCATACCATCATCTCATCCAAATTATTTCTGCGAGGCGAAAAGGTCGCCATAGGTGCATCAGGTGGCAAGGACTCAACTGTCCTGGCCTCAGTCCTGAAGACTCTCAACGAAAGACACAACTATGGGCTGGACCTGGTGCTTCTCAGCGTAGACGAAGGCATCAAGGGATACAGAGATGACTCGCTGGAGACTGTCAAACGCAACGCAGTACAATATGAAATGCCCCTACAAATCGTTGGCTACGACACACTTTATGGCTGGACCATGGATCAGGTTGTTGAAGCCATCGGAAAGAAGGGGAATTGCACCTACTGCGGTGTTTTCAGACGACAAGCTCTCGATCGTGGCGCAAAAATGCTTGAGATCAAGCATGTCGTCACAGGCCATAACGCGGATGACATCGCGGAAACAGTTCTCATGAATCTCCTTCGAGGAGACCTGTCGCGACTTTCAAGAAGCACGAGTATCGTCACAGGAAATTCCTCCAATGATGTCAAGAGAAGCAAACCGCTCAAGTATGCCTACGAAAAAGAAATCGTCCTCTACGCACATCACAAAAAGCTGGACTATTTCAGCACCGAATGCATCTATAGCCCCGAAGCATTCCGTGGCACAGCGCGAAGTTTGATAAAAAATCTAGAGAAAGTGCGCCCAAGTGCTATTCTGGACATCGTCCGTAGCGGCGAAGATCTTGCTCGCCTGACCCCAGACAAAGGCCAAGCGGCCTGCGCATGTGACGACGGCGACGGCGCTGGTGGCTGCGGTTCCGCGCAGGCGCAAACTCCTGGAAGCGAGCTGGCACAAATGGAAGCCAGCCTCAAACAGCAAAGTGAAAGCACGGCACTTGAGACCGAGATTACGACCAGAGCCAAAGAGGTTACTCTCACGCTCCCCGTGCGACCGAGACAGCGCAAAGGCCAGAGACGAGAGCCGGCGCCCGGTCAGCTGCAGACACTCGGCACCTGCATTCGCTGCGGCTACATGTCCAGCCAAGAAATATGTCAGGCATGCACATTGGTAGAGCGACTAAACAAAAATAGAGCAGACATAGCAATATAAATGACAACGCCATGAGGGTTTGCGGAGGTCTTGATGCTCGGCGCCGACGTTGCGAATGAGTTTAAATCGCTAAATACACTCAGCGTAGAAGACATTAACAAGATTCTCGCGTTCTATACGTATACGGTGGCATATGAAAGTACCGCACCATCTGGGTTCCGATACGACGGAGGTTACCTTGTGAAAGACCCCCCACCACAACAAATTGTCACAACATGCATGACGCCACTGCCTGGTACAGGAGTAACAACTGGAGCGGCGCCAGCTAGTTCTTCGCCAATGCAGTGCAGCATGCTGCCGCGGGTGCGGTACCTCGAGGCCGGCCGGATGCTGCTGAAGCAGCGCGAGGCGGTGCTGGCCAAGATCTGGCCTCGGGCGCCACCGGCGTCGAGGACAACATCCCGGCCAACATCCTCAGCCAGCAGTGCACCCAGCGCCGCGAGGAGAACGTGAACGAGATGCGCGGCGTCTTCATCGGCGTCTTCAACCTCCCCGTCGTCGGCGTCCTCGGCCTCGGCGGCAAGACCAACGACTACCCCGTCGAGACCATTGTCGGCGACATGGCCGGCCAGGGTGCCGAGAAAGGCATGCCTACCAGCAACGACAACGGCGAGGTCAGCCTGATTTACCGCCCGGTACGTGTCAAATCTTGCCAGCTCTTCAAGGATCCTTCTAATTATATTTCAATACAGATCAACCAGAACGGCGCTGGCCCCCTCACGGCTGCCATGGACGGCACCTCGGGCGGCAAGGACGCCGCTGCTTTCAAGAGCGCCAGCATGCCCCTTAACATGCCCGGCGTTGGCATATATGGCTTCTCTATTGCCACTAACACCGACTTCCCCATCACCGTCCGCAGGCCCGATGGCATGACCTGCGAGGGTGAGATCGCCGGCGTCAAGAACGTCTGCGTTGTCCGTGACCGCAACCAGGCCTTTGCTGGTCCCTTCGGCGGTGCTGCCGCCTTTGTCTAGAGCGAGGGTGCTCGCAAGCGCGCCGTCGCCTACCGCTTGAAGAAGCGCTTCGAGATCAACCGCGAGGCTGAGCAGTAAATTTGGGTTTGCGACTGTCAGCTTCAGCCATCACGCCAGTGCCGTGATGTTTAAGATCACTTTCATTTGAGTTTCCTATTATTATTTTTTTTATCAATTACTATATATAAGTTGTCCTAAAGACAAAGTCTTGTCATCCAGCAAATACCGATTTGCAGTGTTACTATGTAGATGTAATCTACAGAAACACTCTCAACAACATTAAAACCACTTTCTTATTATACAAACAACATTGGCTCTATTTGATTGAATCTTGCTTTTTATTCACCTCCAAACTCAACTAGTTTAACATTTTCTGTTGCCATCCTTTGTGCCACGGACGTACTAGTACAGATGGTGCCACACCTCTATTGCTCTTGCTGTCTTCCTCACGTCAAAACGCCATGTCGACTAGCCAAGGCTTATTGTTTTCCTCCTCTCCATGCGTCATGATAGCCGCATTTACCAACAGGGTTGTTCTATCTACAACCGCCGCGCTGACATATGGGAAACCCTCTCGCTCCGCAGCGTCCACATCGGTGACCGCCACCATTGTTGTGTTGGTGTGGAACGTCGCTCTTTGGGCCCCATATCCTTCGTGTATGTGTCCAAAGCAGTGAATCTTTGGCCGGACCCTCGTGATTGCCTCCCAGAGCCGTGGGCATCCGAGATGCTGCTTTTTGCCATCGCTGTTGCCACGTCCTCGGCCAAGGTCGAGCCGGTAGGCTGGTCCGGATGCACCCTCTTGAGATGCTAAGCCCGGAGGTTGAGGCGGGCCGTGTGTCATGACAATATCAATATCTTCTGGGATTCTCTTATCCCCATTGAACCGATCCTCGTCAGGGTTGTATCCAAAAGCATAGCCACCAAAGCTTGGGGTGTATTGTGACGCGTAGACTGTAAACGCGCGCCCGTCTTTGAGGGTCACCTTATGATTGCCTTCATCGAGGAAGCGTACTCCGCGGCGAGTGTAGTCGTCTGATGTACACAGCGCACGAGCGCGTACTGGCTCGTCTTGTTCGTCATCGCTGTCAAGATTTTCCTCCCACCACTTGGCGTCAAGGGAGACATCGTGGTTGCCTGGGATTACGAGTTTGACCTCTGCCGGACACGCTGCAAGGGATTCGAGAGCACGGCGGTAGTTGGACATGCCGCCAATCATAGTTAGATCACCGCAGTGAATAACTACGTCGACAGCAGGAAGAGATGCCGGGTCCGGGAAGGCATTGTCATGTGTGTCGGACAGAACAAGAAACCGGATCTGCTGCCTCATGGTGAATTGTGAAAGAGGTAGCGACGTCAATTCGAAAAAGTTGTAGTGACTGTCAGTCAGAATAAGGCAGTTAGTTTCGTTTGTATTTGTTTGGAGGGTGCGTTGGAGGGGGCCGGGAGGGCTTTATACCATGCACCAGAGGACAAGAGAAGATGAGCTCAAATCAGGTGCATCTTTTTTAGAGCTTGAAGTGACGATGATACGATGAAACCTTGTTGCTTTTTCAGGGCCTAGATTTATGCATTGTGGCGTTTTGACAATAGCATGCTCTATTGGGCCCATAGCTAGACAGCGACGTGAACTTTCGAGTATCTCCTTCCGCAGGAACCATTACTAAAATTAATAAACATTTATTAGGCTAATTCAAAATACGAAGCCTTTATGTCTATCAATGGACTATTCTATTGTGTCGGGAGTTTGATAATTGGATGATAATGATGCAAAAAATAGGCCTCATAAAGCGCACCAAAACATCCACGCTATTGTTCTTTCTACAGGGCAGGAAAGTGTCAGAGAGTATCTATAATGTGAATATTAATATACAACAAATAATAGGCTGTATTTGAGATTGTTATCTGCTAAAAGAATCATTTATGAACGAGACAAACCTATTGTGTATGCTCACTATCTACTGCTGTATGCTCACACATCGGAATATATATTTCCAACTTTGCCCCCAACGCTCCAGTGTTTCTATGAAACGAGTGTCTTTTAATATGGTCTTTCCGGGGAGGTATGCACCTGAGCCGTGGAACCACGGGTGCCGTGTCTAACTCGCTGTATGTCTTGATCTTGGGATTTGCCACCTTCGCTGACTACTATTAATTAAGAAGAGTCAACTCGCTGAATGCTGAGCGACGAGCATTGTTCTAATGTTCATTGGTTTTTATTATTGCCAGTATGGCCCCCGGCTGACAAGGCTCTTATATACATCTGTGTGCAATGACGCCATTGCACCCAGTCCGCAAGCTTCTATTTGATTCCGCTGGTCGATCCGTTTAATTGTAGCGCTTCTCAAGCTGCGAGAAGTTAGTTTGACACCCTGTACGTAGCGATAGAGTCGTTCAAGCTTACCTTCCAGCCATTCGAGTACTCGAAGCCGAATGGAGCGTCGGGTTTGTCCGTCTGCCCACGCGGTCTCCCTGTGAGACGGTTATCGCGCTCCATCATTTGCTGTTAAGTGCGTTAGCACTGTTGGTCGCACACGGACACACATGTTAAAGGAAGATTGCGGCTTACCTTATCCCACTGGTCGAGAGAGTAGCGAGGACGCTTGCCGTCGTTCTGCCACGTTCGGATAGCAGCGAGTCCGGTTCCCGTGGCGCCAAACATCTACAAGCTTCATTAATTGTGTTGCTCTGCATTGGAGGCAAGTTCCCTCGAAAACATACGGCAATCATGATGGCGTACGGCAGTAGAGTCTCGAAGGGGACAGGCATGTTTGCGGTTTGTCGTGAGGTCGGAGCAGGTCAATGCGGGGCTGTCAGATCAATCGGCCGTCAGGAATTGGGTTCTTCTGCCGCCAACGAGAACGATTCGATATCGTGTTTGCGTTTTTGCGGTCGTAAGCGGGCTTGACGAATTGTCGAGGTCGAAGGCCTCAAATCGGTCTTGGCGTAGCTAGCTCTTTGGAGTATGCCTGAGGCCACAAGCCAGGGACTGCAGCTGTACGACTGCACAGTTAGCGTGGCCTGAAATACGCACGGTCTTCTAGGCCGGAAATTGCTGGCGCAACTTGCGAGGGGCTAAATCGCGCGCACTGTATGTCGCGGTTCAGTGGCACTTTCAAGACAATCTCGGAGACGCGACAGTCTGTCCCTAGGCCACATTCGCGACTATCTCAAGCATACAAGGTTTGCGCAAGCTGCATCGGTACGGTAAAACCCCCAATGCTTTGCAATCCGCACGGACTGACTCAAAATCGAAAGGCTCCTCTGATCGTTCTTCAACGAGAAACGCGCCATCGCAACGACACGATGCCTGCACCCTGTTGCGGTCCTACAATCAGTCGCAGGCAGCAGATTTGATCGATATGCACACGTTAGATAGATTCGACACGCCAACAGAATTTGGTAGCCGACAACAGCATGGCGAGCGCTCAAGACATGGAAGAGCAGCTTCAGCAAAGCGTCATGATTTCAGAAGATGGAGCGTTTGAGTCGTCTCCGCCTGGGCTGGGGCCTGCGAATACGATCTCACCAAATGGGGACGAAGAGATGAGCGATCGCGACGCATCCGGAGAAGAAATCGAAGAAGGGGATGAGGACGCCGAAGGAGAGGAAGACAACGATCTTATCCAACAACAAATAAACGCAGGACACCAATCGATAGTTGCCAGCGCAAAGCCCCCGAGCGACGATGATGATGAAGAAGTAGAAGAAGAAGACGAAGAAGAAGAAGAACAACGGGGGGACTCCGACGATGATGGTGTCGACCTTGTCAAGATACGACCCGACTCGGACGGCGAAGGCGATAGCGAAGCTTCCACGCACGAGAGTGAGGCTGAAGAAGACGAAGGGGCAGCCGCTTGGGAGGATGAAGCTAATGAACAAGACGAAGAAGACGAGTCTGTCGAAAGTCCCAGCAATGCTTGCATTTTTTGTAAGCAAGATGAGGAAAATGACCCAAGCGAAGACTTTGAAGCATATTTATCGTGCAAAAGATGCGGCGATCATGCCCACCAGCAATGTGCTCGTGAAGCTGCGGCAATGACGGAAGATAATGTCGCGCAAAACTGGAAATGCCCGGAGTGCGTCGACAAATCATCCGATGATGAAGACGATGCTGAAGCAGAAAGCGTCGCTGCTTCTGATGCAAAAGGATCCCAAGCAAGCGGCGGTACAGGCACTGGCACTCGGGCAGGCCGCAAGAGAAAATCGTCGCCCCTACAAGACGAGGATGAGGATGACGTGATTACCGTTCGCAAGCGCCGGCGGAACATCTCTGTCGACGCCAACTCAGCACAAGATGGGATAGAGGGCACTGAGCCGATGCGGAATCGCACTGCCAGACAGAAGAGCACTCGACAGTCTCTGGTTTCAATAGAGAAACGCTCAAGACACTCTCTAATTATGAAATTCCAGGTTCGACCTGGAAACTTGAAGGAGTTCTTGTCCCGACGGCGCCGGGACCGGAAACGTACCAGCACTACACGACCGGTACGGCCAATTATTCAGCAAACTTCTTCGGCAGGCTTCGACGTGCCAATATCTGCTATGCCCACACCGTTCAGCTCTGATGTTTACTCCCAACCATTTTATTCTTTCTTTGACAAAGAGACAGACGAAGTGAAGGGTAAGCCATACGGTGGTATCTTGACCGAGGCGGAAGCCGATACGTCCAAGACCTTTCCCACGTCTGACGACCGCAAACGATTTGACAAGGCGAAGCAACAAGCGGAAGATGAGTGGCGAGCTCGTGTGCTCGCAATGCAAGCTGAACAAGACATGCCTGTTCGGCGTCACAAGAAGAACAGTGAACATGCGAGCCAAATCGAATGTATCGAGTTTGGCGGCTGGGAGATTGAAACTTGGTACGCGGCACCGTATCCTGCAGAGTACAGCCGAAATCGCGTCCTCTACATATGCGAATTTTGCCTCAAATACATGAACTCGGACTATGTCGCTTGGAGGCATAAACTGAAATGCGGTACCAAGCACCCACCTGGCGACGAGATCTATAGGCACGACTCTATTTCGGTATTTGAAGTGGATGGTCGCAAACATCCGGTATATTGCCAAAATCTTTGTCTTCTAGCGAAGCTATTCCTTGGCTCCAAGACGCTCTACTATGACGTAGAGCCGTTCTTATTCTACGTCTTGTGCGAGTACGACGATTGCGGTTATCACTTTGTCGGCTATTTTTCGAAGGAGAAGCGAGCAAGCAGTCAGAACAACGTCTCGTGCATTCTGACCCTTCCGATTCACCAACGCAAAGGCTATGGCAATTTGCTGATTGATTTTTCCTATCTCCTTACGCGAGTCGAGCAGAAGACTGGATCACCGGAAAAACCGCTCTCTGATATGGGCCTGGTGTCGTATCGAAACTACTGGCGGCTCCGACTTTGTCGTTATTTTCTGGACATTGTTGAATCTGGAGAATTCAAGACCAATGGATTGAGCATCAAGAAGATGTCGGACGACACTGGCATGACGCCCGACGACGTCATATCTGCACTCGAGGGTCTCAGAGCTCTTGTTCGTGATCCCGAAACTAAAATCTACGCCTTCCGGATAGACTTGGAATACTGCCGCAACTATTGGGAGAAGTGGAACAGCAAAGGCTACGTTAGGCTCAGATCTGAGGCCTTGGTCTGGACTCCATACGTGATGGGTAGATCCAATGCCGTTAATTTCGAATTTGGACCACCCATCAACGCGATTGCCCCCCGCGAGGACGACGAAGCCAAATTACTAGAAGGGCCGAATAGAGTCGGCACTGACAAATTGCGGCAGACGAATGGGGATAATGCCTATTCTACTGCCGACCAAAGCGAACCCGATCCGGGGCCAACAGCATCTATCGAAAAAGCTGAATCCGAGGAGAAGCCCATCAAGTCTGAGGATGAGGTGATGAAGGACGCGGACGAGCCAAGTGTGCAAACGTGGGATGCTGCCTACAAAGATATCCCGGCCACTCGATTCGAAGTCTTTCCTGCTGTTGGCGGAGCCCGTCGAGACCGCAACCGGCGACGCTCGTCAACCAACAATGGCGTTCCACGAAAACGTGGCCGCCCGCCGCTGAGCCGTGTGCGGAGCAGCTCCTCTCGTCGAAAAGGCGGCGGCACAGGTCGCGGCCCGGGCCGATACCCAAAGGGGACCAGGAAGTCAGACTATGGCAACGCAAACAGTGGACCTGGCCTGCCGCCCGGCTGGCGATCTGTCACGGCTGATGCCCAGGCCAACGGCGACGAGGCCGGCGTGGCTATCGAAGAGGAGCCCGCACAGGACGAGGTGCAGGTTCAGCTGCTGGGCCCCGCCGAGGGAGCTGCCGCCGCAGAGGAAGAGTCTGGCGCCGACCAAGAGGACGAGGAAGAGGAAGAGGAAGAGGCGCAAGAAGCGGAGGATGATGAAGAGGAGGAACAAGAAGAAGAAGAGAGAGAAAGTGAAGGGCGTGATGATGTAGCGAGAGAGGCAGAAGCAGAAGTGGAAGAGGAACAACAAGCTCAAGAAGAGGTCGACGTCGACGCCTCTGGTGAGGAAGAATAATGCCCATCGACGGACCTTTGTACTCGTATATTATCCATGGTAAAGGCGCTTTGGATTTGCGATTTGCGATTTGCGATTTCCGCTTTGATTTACGGAGGTACAGGGGCGTATGGATCGATTTTGTAAGATGATAGGACGAGTCGTCTGGATATGGGTATCATGTCAATTGACTGTGAATTGGGGCCCCTGTTTTAGTGTGTCACGATATTTTCGATTGCTTCATGTGAACAGACAGTCGAGAGAAGATGCCTCTTCTTTTGGGTAATGCTCAAAATTTGCCTTTGGTAGGCTCGCAACAGAGGCAAAGCGCCATCTGCACGCCCACACCCCGCACTAAGCTACGTTACTCATGTCATTGTGATCTTGACTGTAGAAATCCTCTTCTCCGTCACATCGAGCCCGTGGCCATTCTTTATCCGAGGTTATGCTAACATAATGACTACCATGCAATGCAAAAGCCACATGCTCCAGCCGTGTAAGCCAGCTCACGCACCCTTTCTTTCACTACCACCCTCCTCCTCCTCCTCCTCCTCCTCCTCCTCCTCCTCCTCCTCCGCCTCACCCTCCTCCATCTCCATCTCCCTCCTCCTCTCCTCCCAGAAGCCCTTTCCATAACTCACCAAAATCTCTTCCCCCTTCCTGATCCCCCCTTGCCCCTTGCCCTTGCCCTTGCCCTTGCCCTTGCCCTTGCCCTTGCCCTTCTCCTTCCCTCCCGCCGCCGTCCCCTTCACCCACACCCCCACGCACACCTCCCCCCACCTCTCACAAAACGCCGGCCGAAACTCCGCATTCGGCCGCGCCGGCCCGACTCCCCGAAAGTCATTCACAAACCTAGCCTCATTACCGCACGCCGCCGCGTCCACCGCAACGTCCGCCTCGCGGTCCAGCCACAAGTCATAGTCGGACTTTTCCCCAGCCGCCGTCAACCCGCCACCGGCGTGCACGCGCCCCAGGTACGCGAGGATCAGCGTGCCGGGGGCGAGGTGCCGCGTCGCAAAGAGACCGCGCTGGCCGAGGGCCGGGTGCGAGGCGGGAGCGGTAATGGGCTGGATCTTGACGCGCGGGCAGGGCAGCGGCGGGGTGTCGGCGGCGGGGATGACGGGCATCTCGGTGGAGGAGGAGGAGGAGGAGGAGTAGGTGGGCTTGGTACGGATGGCGGCGAGGTGCGCTGGCGTCAGGTCCTTGCTGTGCAGAGGGGCCGTGAGGTAGGGTAGAGTGCTGGGCCAGTTCTTGGGCCGCGACATTTGGAGTGCTGTTGCGCCCGGTTGAATGAGCGGCAGAAGGAGGGGAGCGAGCGGATCTGTTTGGGAGTAGCCACAGGCAATGTTGTAAGTGAGGCCCATCTCATGTCGTCTCCCCCGCCACGCCAGAATTTTTTATCTTGATACAGGTGGAGAGGGGATTCTTTCTAGTCACAGTCAGACACAGGCACGAAAAGCTCAACGACAATCACTCAATTGTCGGAAAATGATGATGAAAATAACCCTATCTAATTTCAATAAATGTTCTACAAAACTTTGCCTTGCCATCCCCCTGCCTGCCCAAAAGGGCTGTTGCTCCGTCGGCTGAAAGAAGTAATCGACTTGAAAAATTGACAAAAGCCAGGCGAAACAAACATGCAAAATCGAATCCTTTCCCCTTATTCTCTCCCTTTCTTACAATCCAGCAAATCGCCTTTGCGCCCTGTAGGCTTCACCTGTATATAAAAAAAAACAAGACTGCGCAAGTCATCTTATGAACCATTTCCCCCCTAATACGACACGACCTCCCGATATCTGTCGAGACCCAGGTCTACAGAATAGGCAAGTAGTCGATCCTGCGTCAGCGGCAGATGCAAGATTCTGGAGCGCAGATCCATGTCCTGTCGAATCACGTTAGCTTTCGTGTGCGGGCAGCCCGACTGTGCTGTGCAACATACCTGCTTCTTCTTGGCCATCTTGACAATTTCTCGCGCCGTCTCATCAGCCATGTCGGAAACCGCTGCGTACCGCAAAATTTCCTTTTCGGGACCGCTCTCGCTCATGGCATTCAACCCGACTAGCAATCTCTCCAGCAACGAAGACGGGATGCTCTCCTTCTTTCTGCGGTGCTGCATCAAGGCGAGAAAGTGGCCGTAAACCTCACCGCCGAGGGACCATTGCGATATACTATCCTGCCGGCCCTTGAGCTGAGAGATGAGATCAGACAAACCGGCGTAGTCGCGCTCGACAATAGCGCGAGGAGCAACCTGGTTCACCAGAATACGGTGAGCTTCCTCAAAGGAGCCGGCGCGGAGTAGACACTGCACCTCGACCGGAGCATCCTTTGTCACGCTGCGCTGATACAGCGCAAGAGCTTCCCAAATCCAGCTGGCGGGAATCAGAAGCTTCTCGGTGAGTGTGGTGAAGACGGGTCCGTTTTCAGCGCCAATACGGCTGGCATGGCGGCAGAGGTGCTCCTGGAGAGCTTGCTTGCGAGCAACAGCGTCACGAAGATGCAGCAGGACAAAGATGGCTTCCAACCATTCACCGGCGCTGGTCAGCTGAGCAGCATAAGAAACGGTGGCAGCATCGGCTTTGGAAGCGTCGTGGTCCCCGTATGAGACCTTGCCCGTGGAGTAGAGAGCTTGGCCAAGTTGCCAGCAAAGTCGAGTATCAAGAGGCGATAGTTGAGAGTTTTCGGGTCGGATAACGGCCTCCAGATCGGTGTTCGGCTCGGCGTACAGTTGGAGCAAGCCCCATAGAAGATCTTGGCGCTTGCCCAGGTCGTAATCGTCCCAGATGGGCTTGACGCCTTGCTCCATGTACCACGTCTCAGGAAGCTCTTCTCTGTTCTGGTTAATGTCCTCTTGAAATCTCTTAACCGCAGACTTGGCATCCTCGTATTTGTTTAGCGCATACCACAGGCGCATACCAAAGGCTTGTCTCCAGTCAAGGCCAAACCTTTGTGAAATGATAAATGAGTCCATGCGATCTTCGACGGGCACGTCTTTGAGACCCTCGCAAACGCATACGTTGCCACTGAGCACCTCACAAATTGCCCGGATAGCTTCCGGGAATTCCGACAGCATCTTGGAGTCCTGCCAGGACTTGAGCTGCTCCTTCATTTCCTTCCTGGCCGAATCGCAAGTTCCAATTAAGGAGACCAAAGTACCGATACGAAAGTTTTTCCCTTCCAATAGGTACTTGCAAGCCTCTGTGATGCGATGACCGGCAAGACAGGCAATTGCCTTTTCTTCACTGGAGGCAGCCTTGCCAATGGCGATGGATGAAGCTTCTTCAACAAGCACAGTCCAAAACTCGGAAAGCTTCTTCTTGCGCGCAAGGTGGTCGGAAAGGTTGGGTGTAGAGTCGTGTCCAAAGAGAATATTGGCAAGTTCCCATACTTGTTTCTCGTACAGGTTCGCAGGGTCGGTCATGTCTTGATGATGGAAAATGTCCTGAAGACTTGTTTGACGAAGAGCAGCGAAAGGCGCACCATCGAGCACGCGAACGTCGGTTAGCTTATCCTGGGCTTGCAAGTATCTCGTGAACGACTATTTCACATGTTAGAACGCTGTTGTGCTTTGGCGGAGACAAGAAGCATACCTGGGTATAAAATTTGCCCAAATAAACATCGTGCGTGACGCTTCCAACGCTTGTTTTGGTAATGCTCAAGATGTCGATGCTGTCATGCAGATGTTGACTTGAAAGACGCGAGTCCCGTGACCGAGTAACGATAAGGGTCTCGTCCGGACCCCAAGAAACTCGAGGGATGCGTTGAGAAACATGCTCCTTCTCATCAGTGTCGAAGGACTTGTCTTTTCGCACTTGTAGCAACTATCAGAATGAAACAATTTAGTATTTACTGAGCTCTCGGGCTAGATACAAACTGGTCTCAGAGATATCTCCGCAAATAGAAGGAATGAAATCAGATTGCAAGAGGGGTACCGACCTGGGGAAATCCCTTTGCATTGGAAGAAACACGCAATTTCTCGCGAATAGGCTTGGGCTTCTCGAACAACGAGTTCATCAAGTCAATACTGGTCGCAAACCCGAGACTCTTGTCCAGTGCTGCGTTTGCTGCGAACCCTTCATTATTGTCTGTGTGTCCCATGCTGCGACGTCCCCAAACAGAGGCGTTGAGATTGTCGTCCAGCTGCCCACCAGCTCTTCTCGACGGCGATTCGTTCAGTTCGCGGAGCTCCTGTCTGTCGCGCTTCATCGGGCTGACTGTCTTGCGCAACATCTCCGTCCAATCATCTCCATCGGCTACCTCGAGTCGAACAGGGCCAGCTGACTCCTTGATAGCTCTCATTCTGGCTCTGAGAATGCCACCAGGAGTGCCCATCTTAGCGTCCTGCTCATCCTCCGGCGAGGCTTGTTCAAGCTCCGCGGCGTGATGCGGTTCGACCGAAGCATTCGCCGTGTCTTCGCTATCGAACTCGTCATACTCTTCGCCCATGTCAACAATGTGATCCATTTCTAGAGCCAGTCTGACTTCGTTGGGCGCCGAATCCGCGGAGCTAATCCCTAAAAAAGACTGCTTCAAGGGCTGCTCCTCTCCATGAACTTTCTCTGACTCATCAAAAGCGCCGGGCACGCCATTGCGTCGAAGAATCTGTCTGTTGCTCTCACTAGAAGCTCCTGCAATCTCGTCGAGAGAGATGGCTTGAGGAGTAGATTCAATCTCCATTTCACGTGGGACTTCGGAAGAGCCATCCGTCTCATCGTCGTCGTCAGGCATGGCGTAGGTGGTAAAGTGCTCAACGGAAAAAGTCCAAACACCAGTATCTTTGTCGTAGCTTTCAAAGGTAGTGTCGGGAATACGCTTAAGGCGATCAACGTGCTTGCTGAAGCGCTTGACATCGCTGGTGACTCGCTTCTCACGTCCACCACGAGGCCAAGACTGCTCCAGAGAAATTCTGGCGGGAACATTGAGGCCCCTACCCATAAGAGGCTTCTTGGCAGCGACAGGGTAGACAGTTGCGGACCGTGGCTCGAGCTGGACAATGCCGCCGCAAATCTCATCCAGATCGATGGTGCCGAGATCAACTGGAACCTTGAACCTAATTTGACCAACATTGTCACGGCCAACTGTGAATCCATCAATCTTGGATCGGTTAACGCGGTTCATGGCCATCAGTTCATCCTTGCTGGGCCGCATCCAGTACCCGCCAGGAGTATTGTCAAAACCGTTGCTGATGGAAGCGTCAGTAGCAGTGGTGGGGTCAGCAGCAGTGCTATCCTCCTGCACCACAGCAAGCTCTCTGCCGCTAGACACCTGCTCCATCTCGGGTGACTTGGTTCTATTGGCGGTGGGCTTGGGTTGGCGAGGAGTGTCATCGATCTGCGTGCTGGGGCTGTCGTCGGGCGGAGAAAGAGCGCGGACCGGCGTTGCTGTCTCCTCGGAATCAACGTTGCTGGTGTCGAAGCTAACGCGCTTCAATAGCTTACGACCAGTTCCATTGACTTCGGCAATGGGCTTTTCCTTCTGAGGGGTTGTGAAGAGATCGCTGCGGATTTCGCGGTTAATAACAAGCTTCTTGGACCCTGTACTTCCGTACCAGCGGGTGTTGGAGCTTGCTGAGAAGGCACCTGGAGCGAGAATGCTATCTTCGCTGTTGAAGGTGCGACGCAAATTGTTGGTGGACATGCTCTTGCTCAGGTTTCCAGTGGAGCCGGAGCCAAGCAGACTGCGTCCGAGGCCACTAGGAGTGCTCGAGAGGCTGCTGGCAGGGCTGCCCCCAGGAGTGCCGTAGCTACTATAGGAGAAGCCAAAGCCGCGCTTCTGCGGAGTAGCGAAGCGAGAGGCGGAGGCGGGGGCAAGCTTGTACATGGGGAGAATGGAGCTCCTGCGAGGCTTCGAGTTGCCGTTGAGGGGCGTGGCAAGGGGCCCGGGGTTGGGAGTCTCGTTTCCTCCAAGGTTGGCGAAAAGAGCTGGAGTACCGTATGCCGAAACGTCGTTCAGGTTGGCAGTAAGACCTAGGGGAGCATTGGTGTTCTGCTGAGAATTGCCCAGCAGAGATCCACCAAAGGCCGAGCCCTGCTGGTTCTGCTGATTGTTGACACCACCGAAGACAGAGGAGCCCTGAGCTTGGTTGTTTTGTCCGCCAAACACGCTGCCACCGACGTTTTGAGTCGAGGCGCCGAAAAGACCGCCAGGTTTCTGCTGGTTGTTTGCGGCACCAAAGAGACCGCCTCCAGTGTTCTGTTGGGGGTTGTTCTGACCAAGAGCACCACCGCCGAAGAGGCCACCACCACCAGTGTTTGTCTGGGTATTGGTGCTGTTTCCGAAGAGCCCGCCGCCGCTAGCAGGCTTGGCTGCTCCGAACAGACCTCCGGCTGTGTTCTGACCGAATGCAGAGGTAGCTTGCTGGTTATTGGTATTGTTGGCATTGCCAAAGAGACCTCCGCCAGTAGTGTTGCTAGCGGTGCTCGCGGCGCCGCCAAAGAGTCCCCCGGTCGCGGGCTTATTCTGGTTCCCAAAGAGACCGCCACCAGTCTGCTGCTGTTGGTTTTGTTGACCCCCGAACGCACCAAAGGGAGAGGCCGTGTTATTTTGCTGTTGTGTGGCATTTCCGAAAACACCACCAGATGTTTGCTGGGTATTATTATTAGCGTTGCCAAAAACGCCGCCGCCAGTGTTTGTGGTGTTTGCAGCCCCAAAAGGACTGGCTGTGTTGCCACCGCCGAAAGCAGAACCGGTAGTATTGCTATTGGCAGCCTGGCCAAAGCTGAAGCCAGTTCCAGCAGGCTTGTTCTGGTTAGCATTACCGAAGAGGCCACCGCCGGTATTGTTTGCAGGGGTGCCGAATGCACTGTTGGTTGTGTTATTGGCACCGAAGGCACTTGTGCTGCTGTTGGCGGCACCAAAGAGACCGCCGCCAGTCTGCTGAGTCTGAGCACCGCTGTTACCAAATAAACCACCGCCGGTAGCAGGCTTATTAGCAGATCCAAAAAGACCACCTCCAGTGTTGGTGTTGGAGGTTCCGAAAGCCGATGTTCCTGCAGAGCCGAAAGCCCCGCTGGTGTTGGCATTGGTGTTACTGCTACCGAAGAGACCGCCCCCAGCAGTATTGTTCGCAGTATTGGAACCAAAAGCACTGGCTGTCTGAGTGTTGCTGTTGGTCGCGCCAAAGCCGCCGCCAAAGCCGGAAGAAACACCGAAAGCGCCGGTACCGCTGGCGTTGCCGTGCTTTCGGCCTTGAACGTAGTCGACTAGTCGAAGCTCTTCCGCAGACCACTTCTTGTAGGGATCCTGGAAACATATGTTCTGGAAGGCATTTGAAGGACCGCTCGCTGTGCTGCCCCCCTCCTTCTCGGTCAAAGCCTGAAAAGGAGCAACAGCGGTACCCGGAGGGTCGCCGCCACCTAGAGCGTTGTTTCCGCCAAATCCAGTGCTGCCACCAAATGCACCAGTCGTGTTGGTGTTACTGCCACCGCCGAAGAGGGAGTTGCCGGTAGTCGCGGCGCCGAAGCCGCCAGGCTTGGCGCCGCCAAAGAGGCCACCAGAGGTATTGGTGTTATTGCTGCCAAAGGCCGAGGTCGTGTTGGTGTTGTTGTTGGAGCCGAAACTTCCAAAGCCAGTGGTTGTGCTGTTGTTGGCAGTGGTGCCGCCAAACATGGAATTGCCGGTTGTCGTCGCAGGAGAGCCAAATGCAGACGGCTTGCTGCCAAAGGCGCCGCCAGCATTGTTGTTGGTGCCAAAGCCACCTGTGAAAGTTAGTAATCGCATGCATTCTAGCCGTCGAGCCCGGACGGCCAGACTGAGGAATCTCGCCGACGAAGCTTACCTCCGCTGCCGAAGCCACCAGTATTGTTGTTGGTGCCAAACACGCCGCCGGCGGTATTGGTGCCAAACCCTGAAGGATTTGCGGCAGCACCGAAGCCTGCGATGATAAGCTTTTGTCAGCACATCACCCATCATAGGGATGGCCTCGACAGGGGGAGGGCGGGGGGGACGGGATAATGGAAACGTACCTGTGTTTGTAGTATTGTTGTTCTGACCAAAGCCACCAAAAGCAGAAGACTGCTGCTGCTGATTATTATTGTTATTCTGGCCGAAGCCTCCGAAACCACCACCGCCAAACGACATGATAACGGTCGCTGGGGATGGGTGGGATTATCGGTCGTGATGCAGAGGGCGAGGTGATGGCGCGCGCGGTGACCTTGCTTGAGCCGCCCCGAGTCGGAAAATCTTAGTCGGCACGAGTCGCGCGTGATGGATTCATCGACTTGGGAAGAGGAAGAATAAAGCGGCGAGCCTCTCAGTCGACGGCAGGAGAAAAGTCGGGCGGTGCCTCAGTAAGAAATCTCGCGCTTCTGTTTGCGCGTGTCGAAGATGGGGGGGGCTTTCGACCTGCTGCTCGCCACGTAGCTTACGCGCCGAAGGAAAAAACGAGAATAAAATGAATGGATACCGGGAATCGTCAAGGAAGAAGTCAAGACCGTCAACTGGTAAAGATGAAAGCAAGAGGTGAATGGCGGTGACGCGCCGTGGAAAGATGACCTCGAGCTTTTGCTGATGTGGCGAGAGGTTTCGCTCTAGCACGGAGCTTTGGAGATGGGTTGAAGTGCCGAGCCAAGGTTTTTTTTTGCAATGACTTTTGGGGGGAGGATTTTCCTGCACAGAGAAAGGTGGATTGCCACTCGCCAGCGGTTCTTGGGGGCGCTGGAGCTGGGCTTTATGGGGGCTGGAGGGAATGGGGGGGGGCGCTTTTTTGGGTGCCCAGCGGCCTTTTGTGCTGTCTGTTAGGCTGCCCTCGGCCTTGTGAACCCGCAGCCAATTCATTTTGCCCATTGGCCAGGCAAGCTTTGCTGAGTGAGCCTGCGCCAATCACAGCGCTGCAAAGAGGTACATTGTGGCAGGTGACCTGCTGCCTGGTGGGTGCCTGCGAAGTACCACACAGCCAAGTACCTGGCTACCTTGCAAGGCGTTATTTCAACCCGCAGTCGCGGGCGCGTCTGCAAAGGCACCTCGGGTCGCGTCGCAAAGGCCATCGGCGAACCATGTACAACCTCAACCCTGCCATCCTCGTTTCCTAACGCACGCGATTATCAATCAGAGGGCGCGCATCGCTCAGCCTTGCTGTGTCATACAAATTTATCTACAAGAAATTCTGCTCATGAATCTTGATTAACACCGTCCTTACTTTTTTGCTTTCCTCCCCCCCCCATTGCCTTCGTTCCCACCTTGTTTGGACGGCTGCTCCTTTTCTCCTTTTTGGACACTGCATAAACTACACAAAACACGTATCCGATCGACACAAACTATCGGCATCGAGCCGCAACCATGGCTTCCAGACCGATGGGCTTCAACTCGCAGACGCCGCGACCTTTTGCTGGGCGGTCCCTTGCCGGCGCCAGCTCCGCCCAAGACCAGCGACAGCGCCAACCGCCGCCTCCTCCGCAAGTGTCGTCCAACGAGGACTATGCGGGCATCCCCGACGAGGACCGCGAACACATTGACGAAGTAGTAAGCAAGCTTCCCCCCCACCTTCCTTCCGACACTTGGGAAACAGGCTACTCACACACGGACCCCCCAGTTTGATCTCATGGACATGAAGAAAAAAGGCTACCTCAACAGCTACGAGTTCCGCCACTCCCTCGCCGCGCTCGGCTTCGACCTCTCCAAGCCAGAGTACTTTCGCGAGCTCGAGGCCTACGGCACCGTCCCGCCCGACTGGCAGGACCAGCAGTGCCCCGTCAACCGCCTGCACATCTACCTCGACCAGTTCCGCCTCTGCGCCTCCAAGCTCATCAGCGGCCGCGACCCCCGCGAGGAGGCCGCCAAAGTCTTTGCCATGTTCGACTACGACCAGGACGGCGTCATCTCCGTCGACGACATGCGCCACCTCGCCCAGGACATCAAGGAGGACCGCAGCCTCACCGACGAGGAGATTCTCAGCATGATTGACCACCTCGACCACGAGGGCAAGGGCGGCGTCAACCTCGACGAGTTTATGCAGATGATGGAGGAGGCCGGTTAACAGGGGCACGCTTCCGCTTCTTCTCCTTGCAACATTATTGGGTTTCCTTTCTTCGGCCAAAGTGGTGCAAATCGGGCTGGCTGGCCGGCCGGGAGAGAAATTGAGATGAGGCGACGCAAAAGTAAAGCAACGCCCCCCCCCACTGGGCCAACACAGAATCTACGGCGCCCGCCGCGTCGCACCGGCGGTAATGGCGAATATGCGACAACAGCCCAGATTATCCAAATTAAAACGTGGCTGGCGTACTTCGAAGGAGAACGCGGCTACTGCCGTTTCATCGCCCACACGTCGCCCGCGATGGTTCTAGCAATGAGGTTCGCCAAAGGAGTTCGGGCGCGGAGCCGAGTCAAACGGCATTTCGATGACTTTGAACGTGGTGTTTTTTATATACTTTATCGTTTCGAGCTGCAGCTGTCATATCACTACAGAGCGGTCGAAGAAAAAAGGAAAGCGCGGCGTTGTTGGAGTTTTGGTTGATGCTGTCTTCGATACCGGGTAATTTTGGTGCGCCAGGACAAAATAAAGAAGAAAAAAAAGGAATCAAATCTAGAATTTTTGTATGCAAACAAGAAAATGCGCCTTTTACACGGCCAACACACACCAACAAACAACGCAGTAGCAACCATTCCGAGTCTTTGTTTTGAACCGCGTACATTGCAGGTTGAATAAATACATATTTTCCCGCTTCTTTGCTTGTTAGTTGGCTACCCTTTTTGCCCACGCCTTGTGGGCACTTCTACATGCCGACCTTGGCCCCCCCCTTGCTTTCCCTCTCTGGAAACAACAACTCAGATATAAAAGATGGGGAAAAAAGAAAAGTAAAGATAGGTATAGAGGCGCCTTCTCCACTCGTGAAGAAACAGCAACTTTGCAGAAAAAACAACACATGATAGATTCCCACTCAAGAGGCACACAAACAACATGGTGTGACGGGTTCAAAGGTCATGGCAGCTTATGAAAATAATCTTGCACATTTTTCTCTTGAACAGAAAAAAGAAAACAACAAAATCAAGTCGCAAAGTGTAAGAACAGCAGCAACAAAAAAAAAAGACAATAAAGTAGAGAAATTTGAGAAGATATAGCTGTCGACTTGTGTCACGTTCCCTTTCCTTTTCACATCTTCTCCCCGCACACTTTAGAACTGAATCAGGTCATGGCCGGGTTGCTGCTGCTGCCTTTGCGGCTGCTGCTGGGCACCAAAGGGGTTGTTGGGTTGCTGACTAAAAGCCCCATTCTGTCCTCCGTAGTTCATGTTGGGCATGCCCGTAAATTGTTGTCGCATAAAGGGGTTGCTACCCGTGGCCTCGGGCTGCAGCCTGGCGGCACCAGAGCCGGCGCTGTTCATAAACATGCCGGGTGCCGTGTGCTGCGAGGGAATTCGGAGATCGCCTGTGTTGCCGTACGTGTCCATGCCGTCACCAGACGCCAGCAAAGCGTTGAGTCTGCTCTCGTGCTCGCTGAGCTCCTTTTTGGGCTGGTTGTTGAGAGTGACTTGAGATTGGTTGAAGCCCATCTGCGACTGCTGAGACTGCGCTTGCGGGTGTTGTTGCTGCTGCTGGCCAAAAGTAGACAGCGTCTTCTGCTCTGGCAGGGCTGAAAGTGACGAAATAGGCGACGAAGCTTGCGGGCGATTGTTAAACTGGGCGAAGGGGTTGTTGGAGCCAGTTTGCATGGGTTTCAGAGATTGCTGAGATTGGTTGGTGGCCCATGGGTTGTTGCTGCCAGGCTGAGGCGAGGGCTCCGATGGCTGCTGCTGAGGCTGCATTTGCTGTTGGGCGTAGGGGTTAAAGCCGGTGGGCTGCGGTTGCTGGAATGAAGGCATCGACTGTTGCTGGTTGCCATATGGATCCATTCCCATGCCAGTCTGCTGCATGCCGAAACCGTTGCTGTTATAGTTAGGGAAGCCGGTCTGGTTGGGCATCATGCCGGTGTGGTAGGGGTTCTGCATGTATCCGGTAGGCTGGCCCAGCATCTGATTCTGATCAATCGGGTTACCCATGAAGTTGACTTGGTTGCCCTGCTGGTAGCCCTGGTTTAGGCCGGTGGGCTGGGGCTGCGAAGGCTGCGAAGGCTCGTCGAAGCCGAAAAGGGCATTCGCATTCTGGTCTTCGAGATCGCGGCGTCGTCGTTCCTCCTCTTCCTTGCTCAGCTTTAGCGCCTTTTCCAAATCAGGATCGTCGGCGGCGCCTTGTCTGCTTTCTCTCTTCTTGCGATCCTCTTCCTCCTGCGCCTTGCTGGCCTCGAGGGCAAGTCTGTATTCGGCGTCGTCTTCGTCGTTCTGCGAGCGTCGGTGAGGCCGTCGCTGGGGCTGCGAGGAAGAACCTATGTGTTCTGGCATGTGCTCCTCGAGCCCGGTGACGCGGGACTTCCAAGACTTTCGGTCAGTTCGCTCAGCGCGCAGACGCTCCTCGTCGAGAACCAAGGAAGTAAGTTCCTTGGCAGCGACGCGGACTGTTGGGTTGCTCGAGTTAGCCGGCAGTTCATTATTGGGACAACTTTGGAAAGCTAAATACCATTTTGACCGACATCGCGACCGTCTTCGTCGATGTACTGGAACTCGCGTAGAGTTTTGATGACGTAAAGGCTCTGGCGGGCCCAGGTGACGACGAGCTCGGAGCCCTCGTGTAGACAGTAGTCAAGGACCTTGAGGGCCTTGAGAACGTGTCGCCAGTTCTTCCCTTTGTCGTTGAGGCGCTTGTCGAGCATGTCCATGATCTCGTAAAACTCGGTCGAGCTGGTTGAGCGGCGAGTTATGGTCAGTGGCAGGCCCCGCACGTATATGGCGCGACAGGAGAGACGGTGGCCAACGGAAAATGCACTTACGTGTTGAAGGTCATCTGAGCAATCTCGCTCATCTGCGTGCCGGTCGGGCCCCATGGATCGTTGCTGGTCGCTGTTGGGGGGGAGGAAGAGGGAGAGAGTCAGCAAAGAATGCGCTGTCACTCCTCGGAGCGCGAGCAGCTCGCCCAAGCTGAGGGGCTGTCGTGAGTGGTGATGCGGGCGGGACAGGACAAACGAACCTTCGCGGACCTTGGCCTGAATGCTAGAGTACCCATGGGTCACATTTTTGATGCTTCGCATAACCTTGGACATGGCGGGCGACTGTGATGCCTCGCAAGAGGACTGCGGTATGTTTGTGAGAAAAGTAGCAGTGGTGGTTTCGGGAGGGTGGCGAGCGTCGTCACTACCTCGCCGACGCTAAGCCGAAGCGCCAGACGGTCGAATCGATGATGTCGCGCGGGCTTTTCTCTAGCGGAGGGGGAGCAGGCAAGCTCGCTAGCGGGCGCAGGGCTTGAAGGAGGGGACAGTGACAGGTTGGTATTGTGCTGGGGGCACGATGTTGAAAAATGGCGATGATGAAGGAATAGAGAGGCTGGCGATGGGGGATTTGGCGGAGAATGTCTGGACGAGGCCGGGGATGGAGTTGTGGTAGCGCCTGGCTACCTGAAAGGTAGCCTGTAGGTATTTAGGTAGGTAGGTAGGTACAGCTACGACTCGTGGGTTGTGGCTTGGAGGCTTGGAGAGGCCTTTTGCCAGCGCAGAGGACGAGCTGTGTTGCGGGAGGTTAGTCTTACCAGTACCTTATTAGGTAAAGAGGCTGTCACTCTTGGCGCTAAAACCATTTTGGGCTGGGCAGCGGGGCAACACGGATACAAAGCTGGAGTCAATAACCAAGCTTTTTACAGCGGGCTTTTGTGCAAGAAACTCGGCTGTAGCTGGTCTTTCAGCGCTGCACCCAAAGTGGCAAGGTGGGTGCACTAGGCGGCTGTGGCTGGTGGCTGCCCGAGACGCATACTTGATACTTGGGTAGGTAACTCTGATACTTTTACTGTGCGCATGCGACGCAAGGCAATCAGCCCACTGATGCATCAACTACTCAAACCGATGACGTCTCCTCGACCAGATTGCCCGCGTTAAAAAAAAAAAAAAAAAAAAAAAGATTGCCGCGTGACAGAGGGATTACCGACACTAGAGTACCAACCATAAGACTCAAATATGACAATTTCATATGGAAATGCGCATTTGATAAGATTGCGTCGTAAATAGTCGCCATGTACTTACTATTCATTGTCAAACTGGCCTCCAAGAAGCACTGCCACACATCCACCTTGGCAAGGCGCACATCACTTGCCACATAAAACGACAAGTACGAAAAGAAAAGTAGAGATTCCAAATTAAGCCATTTCTGAGCAAAATTCGTCTTGAAACTAGCAATCGTCCGTATATTTTGAAACAAGGTATAAAAAAAACCAGGAACAATCCTTGAAGCTCTGTATCAAGGTAAGCTGCCCAATCATCAGCCATAGACGCCCGGTATCCAAAAATTCAAAAGCTAGGCCCGAGATCATACTCGACATCACATATATATATACACCATCCCTTCTACTTCTTGCCGCCTCTTCCGCCTGCCGTCTTGACAGTCGCAGCTTTGCTTCCACCGCGCGCCTTGGCTTGCTCTGCTTTGTCGGTGGCTTCCTTGCTTTGGCCCGACTTGTCTCTGCCAGTATTAGCATTGCCGCCGGCACTGCCACCACCGCGGTTTCTTCTTCCGCGCTTATTTCCACCGTCGCCCCTCTCCTTGGCCGGCCTGACGGAGCGCTGTGCTTCTTCCTGCTGCGCCCGACGGCTTTCCTGGTCCCACCACTCCTGGAATGCCTGCTCCTGCTGAATCTCCTGCAAGGACCGTTTGGCCACGGCCTCTTTAACCAGCTCCTGCTCGCGCTTCTGCTGTCCAATAATATCCGCCAGTGTTCCCCCCACAAGCGGCTCTTCCTTGCGCTCCCGTGTAATGTACGACTTGGAGTGTGGGACAAGTGGACTTGCCGCCTGCTGGCTGTTAGACGCCGGTGAATCTACCGCGGCTCGTCTGCTGCGGTTCTGCCCGGAAAACTTGGTATCGGGCGACGCAGTGCGACGCTTGGCCTGGGCTTCCGTCTCAGCAGCAATAAGAGGCTTTGCGTTGGGCACTGGCCCGCGCTTCTGAGCCTCAGAAGCCATAGCCTCTTGGAAGGATGTCTTGGGAGCAGGTGACGCTGCCTGCCACGGCGCTGGATTACCACCTGAAGATGCGGGCTGCCATGGCTTGGCACTTATCTTCCCGTTTTCTGTCGCAACCTGGACCTCTGCTTGCTTCTGCATCTGCCTCTTGCGTTCCTTTTGTGACATCTTGGCTGGGGGCTTTGGCGACGGCGCATCCCTAGATGCAGCTGCCAGACTTGTCGTCAGTGCAGACGTGGGCTTTGAAGATGCCTCGGATATGATGCCTCGTAGATCCAGCTTTGTCGTAGACAAAACCGGTGAAGCCCAGGGTCCGCTTGCTTTCCGCACAGAATTATTAGTCGGCGTAGCGGGGGTTCCGCTCAAGTTTCGAGATGCTGGAAACGCCGCCATGGGCGCAGGAGAGCCAGGCGATTTGGAAAATGAGACTGGAAATTTCTTCTTGGTTTGCTGCCAAGCTGCCTCTGGAAGCTGTGTCATCGGCTCCACGTCCAGATCTAGTTGAGGGATAGGACGTGGCGCATCTGGAGAAGATACATCGCCATGCTTGGCCACATCTTCCTCCATATCGAAGATGAGATCTCCGTGCGATTCTTTCGGCCGCAGGCTGGGGCTGAAAGGCTCATTCCTAGCAAAGCTAGACTTGCGCCGGCCAGCATCAGGCGTTCTCGCCAAGGCCGCCATTTCATCCAGACTACCAAAGCGTGCGCGGTATGACGAGGATAGTTTTTTCTCCTCTTCTCGTTGAGTAGCCTTGAAAGCAAATTCCTTGACACGACGCTGACGCTCCTCCTCAATGTCGATAAGGAGGTCTGGATGCTTTTCATGCAGAAGCAGCTCTGCACGTCCGCTTCGCACGAACGGAAACCGAGCAAGCTGATTCTCGCGCACAACCTCGTCAAGGTCCAAAAGTACCTCTTCATCCATGCCGTCAAGGTTGCCGTTCTCCAGCATATTTTCCAACTGCAAGCAGATGTATTCTAGTCCAACATCCTTGAACTCAGTGACAGAACAGACACTAATCTCATTCAGCAAGTTGGCGATGTTGCGCGTGGTGACGAACTTTCCAATGACGCATTGGCAAGCTTGTGAAAGGCGATCGAGCATCAACTCGTTTGCAGTGGCCATGACATCTAGAACAATCTCAGAAAACTCGTCCAGAGACGCACAAGTTACATCCTCAAAAAGATCTTGGCCAACATCACCATAGATGTACTGTATGACCATCATGAATGTTTCTGGGTTAACGTGCTCAAGATTGACTTGGATGCGGTCCTCAGCGGCTTGACCCAGGCGTCTGCTCGTGAGCCACCCTCCCTGCGAGCGGCCGTGAAACATGCCTTCGAAGAAGGGACAACGCTGGCACATAAGCTGGCTATGGACAGGGAAGTCTTCGCCATCGAGCTGGACCAAGATATCACCATCTTCGAAGAAGCGCTTATCAGAAATAGCGCCTTGGAGATCCGAGTCCAGTGAAGGTTCAACACTCCCTTGTAAACGGGCCGCACTTTCAAGTCTCATCATTTGCAGCTTAGTTGCCATTTTCATGAGCTCAGTTCTGACCTGTCTATAACGGTGGGCCAAGGAAGGTGCTTCTTTGGTGTACTTCCAAACCGGCATCGTGGTATCGAGGTATGAGAACACCACAATATTCAGCAGAGTAAGTATATCGATCTGATGAAATGTCATGAGAAGTCTGCCCTCGTATTCGCTCAGTGTAAAGATGTCTTGATCCGATTGACGGCCGCTGCGGCGGAACTTGGAGAGAGCATCGAGGACGACGAGACTTCTGGCGGAGAGCAGCCAGCCGTGCACCGGAATCTTGACATTGGGTGCAGTTGTTGTGTTGACGCGAAGATCAATGCTCTCAAATTGCGTCGAGCCAAATTGTAGCATCTGCGTGAGATCTGATTCAATGTCTGGTGATTTCAGCAGCTCGTGAACAACAGAGCTGTGCTTTTCTCTGGCAATGGCCTTGTACCAAGCTGTTTGAGACTCGTTCAGACCTGACTTGGGCAACGACGCTTCAAAGTCGGTCAGGCACAGAAGTGAGCCGAGGTCCTCCCAGATGGATGGTTTGGCAACGGAGATTTCCTCGGCCATGACGTTGCTGTCCTTTCGAATGGCAGCAAAAGTACCAAAAGTCGAGCTCCGAACCTTGGTACAGTTGGTAATGTAGGGAACACGCTCGAACTTGAAGTCCTTCTTTTTGTGGCCAGCGCTGGATAACAGCTTTCCATTGGTACGCTTCACTCGCTTCCACACAGCGCCGGACTCGGTGCAGATGATTACGGAGCCATGGTCTCCAACGCTCATGGATGTGACACCATCTTTACGAGAATCCCATACGCACTGAGGCTGGGATACTGCGCCTTTGATCTTGGCAGGATTTGTGGTGGAGCCATTGGGTTGATCCGACTCGCCTTTGCTGTTTATGTTCATAGTAAACAAATCACCGCGAGAAGTCACCGCAGCAATAGTGTCTCCACCGGATGCAATGGAAATGATTTCTTTCCTTCCCGACTCGCGCCTGTTCGCGTATGACGAGAGATTGTAGTTGACGAATGCATCAAGAGTTGGGAATTTGACCAGGTTGTATCCGTAATTGGTGAAGACCCAGACGTTGTGGTTAGCCAGCAAAACCGTAGTAGCCTTGTCTATGGCAGACACCATGAGAATGGGCGCCGTCAACAGCGATGCGGCTACTCTGCGTGGGGTAGCTTGGATGTCGAGAGACCGAGAGTCGGCATCCATGAGCGCAAGCTGTCCAGCGTTGCGACCCCAGCAGAAAAGCGATGCTCCAGTGTGGGCAACGGAATGAATGGTGGATGCGGCAACGCCTTGGATCAGTTCCTTTTTCAGTGTTCCGAAAACTTGACGTGGCACTAAGCTCATGGGTTCCTCGTCGGCTCTCGTCGGAGGGGGCAGCGCGTAACCCAGTTGCGAATCCGAGTTGAGACCCCAGGTCCACAGCTCGCCATTGCCAGCGATGGCCATTGTGTGGTTCTGACCAAGAGCAACTTGATGGATCTTCTTGTCGGCTAGAGGACCCTGAACTGAAACAAACTTGAACTTTGTATTCTCGTCTCCGAGTCCAAGACGCCCACCTCGACCAAGACCGGCAATAAACAGGTTACTGACAGGATCTGTGGTCAAAACGGCACTGTGAAGCTTGGACAAGACAACATCTTGAATGACGAGAGGGCGGCTGCGAACCATGATTGGAATATCTTCAATCTCCAATGATGAGGCAATGGACTCGGCATCCTCTTCGCCTAGGTATGATTCGTAGAACTTGCGTAAGAGGCCATCTGGGCGCCGGAGGTGGATACGCTCGGGATACTGGCGGTCATCTTCGTCACCAACACCAAGAGACATGTTTCTGTTACTTCCGAAGACAAATAGCTCATCCCCTTGGTCGGAGGAAGTAGCATGAGCAGACTTTGCGCTGTTTGGAGTGATTAGTTTCAATGCGGGAGGGTACGCGGTGCATGGAGCGGGGATCAAGCTTACAATTCGTTGTAGTCTGTCGTGCTCTCTCCACTGTCTGATTCATTGTCAGGAGCGTCGTTGAGCTGGCCTCGGTTGAGGGACCGGGTGGCAATCGTCGAGTTGTAGACGTCAAAGGGACTGTTTCCCTCGTGATCCTTGGTCTTGATGAGTCTGCCAACTCTCCCCGTGGATGCGCTCATTCCGGAGAGGATGTTTTCTCTCTCCTTGGCGAGAATGATGCGGGCAATGGAGACATTCCCGCTGTACAAAGAGCGATGGAGGGCGTTCCAGCCGCTCTCTGGGTCCTGGACATATAGATCGATGGCTGGATGGTCGACGAGAGCTTGAACAAAGTCGCGGGCGGTAGGGTCGGTCGAGGAGGCGGCGCGCAGGAGAATAGTGAGGCCGACATGGTCTCGGCTGTTAATTTCGAGCTTGCCAATAGCATTTGATGAGTCCTTTGACTTGGCCGAGGCTTTGCGCGACTTGGCGGCGAGGCGTGGCGAAGAGCCAAAGCCGCCAGGGCTGGGCCAGCCAACGCTGGCAATCAATGGACTCTTGGAACCAACCGGAGCTGCGGAACCGGCAGGATTCAGTAAACGTCGAAACCTGTCAACATCATTTTCCCAGTAGGATTTCCAGAGCAAGTGACTCATCGGCCGGTCAAGAGGTCGAAACGAGCCCGATACGCTTGAAAGGGCACCTCGCTGTGGTTCTCGGGGACCACGGCGTGTTGAAAGGCGCGGATTTAAGCGTTCTGAAGAGCTTGTCTGATCAGTGGGAAGGGCCGCGCCGTGTTGTATTTATGTCGCGATAGGAGTCGGTGCTTAGGCGACGGCGCGACGGCGCGAACCCGGAGATGTGGAAATGAGGTGTCGGAGTCGACGGAGATAGTGGGAGGGTGGAGGTGCACTCGGAAATTTCGAGTAAATGTTGAAATCGAAGAGATGAAAAGGTCGACTAGTGGGCGCGTATGGAAAGTGTTGACGGATTGGGCTGGGCAGGGTGTTGCGATTTTGGGGTTTGGGGAGGTGTTTAATGAACGGCTATTACACGTAGTCATTCGGGAATGGTGGGGGTGTCGCTTGCTCTGCGCGTCGCGAGTGCGATTGAGGAAGCCCTGGGCCAATCCAAGGCAGGCACAAGGTACATGGCGAGTACATGTGATGGGGGGCAAGGAGCTAGCGGGGTCATGGTGCATTTCGGGTACCTGCTGCTCCAAGGTCCGGACTCATTACAGAGAGTTTTGTCCGCTGACCAATGGCCTCGCAGCGCTGTTACCTGTGCGGCTGGGCTGGGCCAACCGTGGCGTCTGCACCAACGCCGTTGAACAAGACACATGTCGCCCAGGACTGGTTGTCATTTGCCCGTGTTGCATGCGGAAGTCGCTCCGTTCCTCGTGATGATTATTCTTGGAGGTTTGGAGGTTCATGTGCCTGTTTTACATGACGCGTGAATGATGACGACAGAAAATGGGAGGAGGGTGGCAGTTGTGGCAAGTGAAGCCATCCGTGATGTTCCGAGTACATGTAGAAGAAGGAGCATGACCGTCTCGATTTGGTTCCGCGGGATGAGTCGTGATAACCACGTACATGAATGACAATAGATTTCACGCGCCATCGCATCGCAGTCGACCATCTCACCAAAAGGGCCAGAGCAGACGCAGGGAAGCACCTGCCAAGGCTGTACAGCTCCTTTTGTAAGGGCATAGGTAACATTGCCTTGGACCCAAAAACCAAACTCAACACAGGGTGCATGCATAACTACAGCCATCTATGCTTCTGATGAAAGTCAAAGATGCATGCCCCTCTAGCTTCGACATATTCTTACTACAATTTAGCTCAATTACCACGTCGCGTGCAGACAATCATGGCCCCGCGACCAGGGTCAAATTTGCGGCTTATCTGCACCTTATTGTTAGGTAGGTACCTGGGCTAGGTTACCTAGATACCAAGGTAACCGGGCCCTGGTGGCGGAGTGGTTACCGTCGCAGGCAGCCTTCGTGGATCCCACGGAGGTAGCTGGTTCGAATCTAGCCAGGGTCGCAATTCTAACCCGTATCTACTACGACACAGTAGCGCATTCCACCTTACGTCAGTAGGGGCGTGATCTACTACGTTAACGGCAGCGAGATTAACTCTAAGAAAAAGTCACGTCATCTACCACGATACGGTAGCGTTTAGCCTACGAGATAGCTTCTACTAAGGGTGGCGTTCTTATATAACTTCTTCGAGATAGAAGGCCACTAGAAGTAGGAAAATAACACATAGGCTATAGGGTAGGATATAGGGGTTTTTACTTAGAATTCTAGGGTTTTCCCCTATATCTTAGGTAGCACATATACTATAGAAGTACCGCATAGCCTATAGGCTAATCAGAGTAATATATATACATATACCAAGGTAACCGTAGGTAGTAGGTACCTGGTCCATACCTACCTAGGCCCTCAGCAGGTTGGTACCTGTAAAATCAGCCGTGAACCCCCTGCAAGATCAGCTGGTAGGTACATACTGGCCAGTCAGAAGCCGCCAACGATCTCGTCTCAGCGCTTGTCACCGGCGTGCCTGCGCTGCCTGCCCGCCACGCCGCAGATGCCGTCCTGCCAAAATTCCCGCTAAAATCATTTCCCGCCCGATCTTGTCTCGGCCTTCTCTTTACGATTGCGCCCTCTCCCCGACCTTTCACCGTTGCACCGTTTTGTCCTCAACCACCTCGTCCTCGCCGCTCATTCCCACGCACAAAAACCCAATTCTCGTCGCAACCGCTCAAAATGGCCGAGGAAAAGCCTCTGCCCTTTGTCTACCAGTTCGCCGCCGGTTCGTGCCGCTACTACCTATAACCGTTGTGAGCTCGTGGCTAACCTCCGTCTCCCGCAGGCGCCATTGCCGGTGTCTCTGAGGTAACAAGACCTGCCAACTGCTGATGTTAACACATACTAATTTCTAATGCTTAGATTCTGGTCATGTGAGTTTTTTTCCTGCGCCCACTCAACTCTGGTGTTGACGCCGAACTCGCCGAGAACATCCCGCTAACCGTCACGCGCCCAGGTACCCATTGGACGTTGTCAAGACTCGAGTGTACGCTTGTTCTCCCACGGCTTCGATCGACCTTTCCTTGCGAGAACCGTAACGTTAACACGTCGTTAGTCAATTGCAAACCGGTGCCGCTACCGGCGAGAGCTACAATGGCATGGTCGACTGCTTCCGCAAGATTATCAAAAATGAAGGGTACGGCACCACCTCGACACCGACTCAGGGAAAGTAAACCTCGCTGACAATCAGCCCAGCTTCTCCCGCCTCTACCGCGGCATCACGGCTCCCATCCTGATGGAAGCCCCCAAGCGTGCCACCAAGTTTGCAGCCAATGATGAATGGGGCAAGTTCTACCGCAACATGTTTGGCGTCACCCAGATGAACCAGTCGCTCTCCGTCCTCACCGGCGCCACCGCCGGTGCCACCGAGTCCTTTGTCGTCGTTCCCTTTGAGCTCGTCAAGATTCGTCTCCAGGACAAGGCCTCGGCGGGCAAGTACAAGGGCATGGTCGACTGCGTCGTCAAAACAGTCCGCAACGAGGGCGTCCTCACCATGTACCAGGGTCTCGAGTCTACCCTGTGGCGCCACATTCTCTGGAACGCTGGTTACTTTGGCTGCATCTTCCAGGTCCGTCAAATGCTCCCCAAACAAGACACCAAGAGCGGCAAGATGACCAACGACCTCATCTCCGGCGCCGTCGGTGGTACTGTCGGCACCATCCTCAACACCCCCATGGATGTCGTCAAGAGCAGAATTCAAAACACGCCCAAGGTGGCCGGCCAGATTCCCAAGTACAACTGGGCCTGGCCCGGCGTGGTCACCGTCTTCAAGGAAGAGGGCTTCGGCGCTCTCTACAAGGGTTTCCTCCCCAAGGTATGCTCCTTCGCCCATTGTCTCACACCCATACGCAAACACTAACTCTTGCCAGGTCCTTCGTCTTGGCCCCGGAGGTGGCATCCTCCTCGTCGTCTTTACTACCGTCATGGACACTTTCCGCCAATGGCAGGTCTAAATACTCTCAACAAGCATGTAAAAAGTGATACCACCCGAGGTTACGTAGCATCATGTCAAGACGTGTTTGGAGTATGAATGGAGAAGAAAAAGAAGGAATGAACGCCAAGAAGTCTACCTTTTGTACATATACATGGTGTGTGGGCGTGCTGCTGGGGTTGAGACTTGGCTCTCCGTCCAAGTCCATCTTCTTTTGTCGTCTTTTTGGCGGCATCAAGGGGATTCATGAGATGTGCGCCTATGCGATGCAATATAGCAGCAGTGATAGACAATCTAGAAGAATTCTTACCCTAGCCAATCCCAAGTATCTTGGTAGGTGTGTCGTCTGCAGTGAGCTGGCAGTCGTTTCTTGGTTGCGCTAATTGCCAGCTGCACGCCTTTATGCACACAAACGCCGCCTCGCAGGAGAACCTTTGAAATCAGCCAACACAATAGGAACAGTTGGAAACAAGTGCCTCCTTTTTCTTCCTTTTCCATCTCTTTCGTCTCTTCTTATCCCTCTATAAATGCATTCATCCCTCCCTTATTAATGTACCTTCTATAACTTCACCCACTTTCACCCACCTCCTTTCCTTTATCCTCCTCCTCCACCACACACAACTCCAACAACACGCACGCACACTGCTGCACCTCTAATAGTTTTGCATTCTGCCATTGGCTTTTCTTTCTTTGTTCCATCGTTTCTTTTCTTTTCGTTTCTTCTTCATAATCTGTTATCATTGCCTTTATCGACGGCACTGATCACTGCATTCTTGAGACATCGTCGCTTTTCTAGCCTACAACTCTACAGGTGCGTGCCATATTTTCCTATGCATCTTCTACACCACCCAAGACCAGTGACGCGAGGACTTCAACTGTCTTGCCACACGGCTCCCGCGTGCTGAGTTGATGCAAGAGTCAACTCACTGGGGTCTCTTCACTCATACTCCTTTGCCTTCCTCCTCCGTTTCTCTCAAGACTCTCAAATACACAGACTTGATATGCTTGTGCCGTACTGATTATCTATAGAGAGCGACTGCCAGATCTTAACCCACCATGAATAACGCTGAACAGGCCGATGATCCCCCTTACCATGGCGTTGGCCCGGCCTTGTCAGACGACGGGGAAATCACCGACAGTGGGGACGAAAGCGAAGATTCGCAGCCAGATGTGGATCACCAAGGCGACTGCTTGAAGACATGCGAACCTCCTTTCAGAAACAGACGAGAGGCTGCATATCGCAGGAAGCAGAGGATCAGGCGACTCAGGACTCACCTGGACTGCGCCCGCGAGCGACTCAGTAATACCAGGGAGAAGCTGCGACAGGAAAGAAGGAGAGTGCGAGACTTGGAGCAGCGACCCAGACACAGGAGGCAGCCAAAAAAAACTAAAACGGCAAGTGAAATCATCAGTCATCGGGCACGACTGCATTGCTATGAGATGAGGCTAACTAAGAGAACAGACATGGAGAGGCGAGCTTGCCAAGTACCTGCTCCGTCAGCCCACTTTGGGGTACGGCAGCATTGTCAAGCTGGCTACCTCGGAGGAGAACGGCTCTTCCGCGTATCTCCATCCAGGACTCGAGCTCAGGGAACCGTCCAAGGCGGAGTCGGACCGCGCCGAGAAGGAGTGGATGACCGGGACCCCCGCGCCGACGCAGGCTAGTCATCCGGCCACCGGCCCAGACTCGATGTCTCGTCTGCCTGTGCAGATTCTGGGGAGAATTCTTCGGAGCCTGCTCGTCTTTGATGGCCAGCCTGTCCACGTCGTTTCGCGACTGGACCCTCACTACAGCCCGGACCCGGACCGCCATGCGAGCCTCCTCCAGACCGACAGAAACGGCGCCAGCCTCCGGTTGCTGAATCGTTTCCACGTCGGAAACGCATCATTCAGCCTTGGCTGCGAGAAGCCCCCCCACATTCTGCTCGCTCCCCTCGGCGTGTGCCCGCTGTGGAACTACATCGGCGGCAACCTCTTCTACAGTCTCAACCACTTCTGTTTCTCCTCGTTGGGCGAATAGGGTCGCTTTGCGGGCAATATTGGAGCTAGGATACAGAGACTGCAGCGTGTCAGCCTGCTTTGGATTGGCAGCCAAGAGGTCTGCAACCCCGCCAACGCGCGCGGCAAGTACATATCGCGGCGTACGCAGCCGCTCATGTACTTTCCCGAGAGCATCCGGCTGAAGCATCTTGAAATATACATTCGCGAGAGCGATCCGTTCGTCATGCGCAGAAAGCACGAGCCCCGCGGCACTGTTCGCTTCCTCAAGGAGCATAACATAACACAGCCGGATTTTCGACTGTTTCGTGACATGAAGACGGTACAGGGCAGCGACTACATCTGGTGTCTGCGAGGACTTTACTCCATGCGGCTCTACGACTACGATTTCTATATTCAGAAAGGCGAGACGAAGACGGGCCTGCGTAACTATACCTTTATTGGGCTGTTGAATGAGGTGACGACGAGAGAAAAAGCTCCCGAGAAGGAGAGATTGGCAAAGTTTGAAAACCTCGCTCCTCTTTGCGGGTATTTACCCAAGCTTGCTGAGAGGCGTTGGGTCAAGAGAGCAATTACGATTGAAAGAGAGGTAGAGAGAGACGGACCCGATGACCAACACGGCCGCACTCCCGGATTCAACGGCGGCAATGGAGAAGGCGACAACGACGATGACGATGACGATGACGATGATGGCGACCGAAGACACAAGCGCCGCCCTGGTCGTCAATACGGTCGCAACTCCCCCCGTCGCGCCGCTTCCACCGTAGGCCCAGCTCTCGTGGCGGGCCCCGAAGACGACGACGACGACGTGCGCATGTCTGACGCTCCTCGGCCCGGCGAGGACGACGACGAAGAGATGAGCGACGCCGAGCATGGTGATGACATCGACACGGCCATGGTCGATGCCGATCTAAACGAGACCACACATGCCCACGGCAGCAGCTACAACGCCGACGCCAACGCCGGCACGCCTCTCCCCTCTTCACCTGCTGCAAGACGCAGCCGAAGCTCTGACCTCTTCCTCGACGACGGCGGCGGTCCCTCACCCGCCCGGCACACGACCCCAGGGCGGCCAACGCAAGTAAACTACCGGTTCCCCCCCTCCGTCAGCCCCGCTCGCGACGGCAGCCGCGTCTCGGAGGAGTCCGAGGGCAGCCTCTTTGTCCGCGACGATCATGACGATTGCGACCGCAACACCCCAGTGAAGTATGATGTGGAAGACGGCATCGGCGCGGAGGAATCTCGACGCTCCGCGCCGCAGGCTGCTCCCGGGCCAGCGCACGTTGCGCAACGGCTGCCGGAACAGTCCTGGGAGAATGCGTCGTCGAGCGGCGCGGAAGACGGGGACCACGACCACGACCACGGTGAAGACAACGATGATAAAGATGAAGATGGAGGAGGCGGTGGTTGCACTGCGCCGAGCGCTGATACGGAGGAGCCAAAAGAGGGGGAGGACTTTGATGAAGGGGGCGGAAGTGGCGACGACGACGACAACGACGATGAAGGCGACGACGACGATGAAGGCGATGACGGCGATGAATAAGCTGCACACAATCATGGCAAAACTGCCGGCCTCCACGACTCTTGCTCACTCTTTTGCTCTCGACAGTGTTTTGCTTTACGAGATCATACTACGTTACGACTTTCTACTTTAAATTTAGGTCTACAAATCAACGGCTTTGACAATGTTTGTTTTGGTTTCGGCTTCTTGTTCCCAGGTTCATCTCTTTCCATCGCCAATCTTTGCGGATTTGATAAACATTTCAACTGGCTCTATTTACGACATTTATCGCAGCATCAGGTTTTGCAAAAATCAAGAAATTATTCAACTTTTCTTTTCCAGCCTAGTAGCTACCACATTGGGAGTTTTCAAGTTGTATGCATGATATCCATCTTCTTTTAGATTTCTAAATCAAAAAGGTCAACCAACACCCTTTCCCCGCGTAAGACCCCATGTAAACTAACAATCGAGCAATGCTTTGATGGGGCCAAAATTCTGCATTCTGTGAAATGTCGAGAAAAAGTACGTCTTCTTTTATACATTTTTATGCTTCAATATCTCCAAATTCAATTTTACCAGCCCCTTCTGGTTGTGCCGCGAGGCTCAAATACGGCTCTCTCTGAGCCGGTGTTGCTTCCTGTATTTACACTGCCGCGCCCTTCTTCTATACTGCGACGACCCTGGGCATCCATCTCCGAGAGCGTAAACATGAGAGGCTCGTCGCCGACCGACTCGTCATCTCCACGGACGAGGCGGCTGCTGCAACCGCCCGTGCCCGTGTAGCTGCCTCTAACAGACTGCGTGAGCTGTGGTGGCGGTGTCTGGCCACGCCCGGCGCTCATTCCAGTATATCGCTTGCGTTGAAACGGCGACGAGGTCTGCGAGACAGAGATCAAACCGTCAGGGGGTGTTTCTTCTGTAGAACCGCGGAGCATCGCCACAGAGACACTCGCAGACCGAATCTCGGGGGCGGGTCGCAGGCTGCTGGGCGGGCTTTCGCGGGCGGTAGACTCGTCTTGCAGCTGCAACTGGCGACGAAGCGTGCTGAGAGTCGGGGGCTCTCTGTCCTCTGCTCCCAGACTGATGCTTCGATTGGCAAAAGCCAAGTCCGTTTCCTCCTCGTCAGCAGTCGCCCTGGTCTGTTGCGCAACTGAACTTGATCGTCTCTGATGTGAGCCAAGGCGGGGCGACAATGGTATGTCGATAGCAGTAGTGCCTTCCTGGGTAATGGTGCTTTGGCGACTTGTTTCTGGAATCGAGGGGCCTCCAGGGCGTGCTCCTCGAGAAACTACTCTAGAACGCTCGTCTGAGTGATCGACTATCGAATTTTCACTGAGGCGAGATGGAATAGCGGGTGTATGGGGAGTATGTGGTGAAATGGGCTTGCCAGGCGACGATGAAGACGGCGACACTGATGCCGGCGCTACCATTCCAGGTACACTCGTTAGCTGTCGGCTGGAGCTACTCGACGAGCGCTGCAGCTGCATAGACGACGTCATGGAATCTCCCAGGGCGTTGTTTGACTCCTTCATGAGGTGAAACCTGGACAGCTGCGCAACCGTTTTATTCGTTGCCGACTCTCGCTTGGTTGGCTCGAAACTCTTGAGTGTCTTTTTGCTATCCAGAATCTTTAAGAAGTCGGAGATGTCGTCTTCGTCGGCAGGCAGCGACCCAGAGCTGGTGTTTTCAGGCTCAGCTAATAGTCCAGATCCGGGTTGGACCACCGAGGAGGCCAGGCTCTGTCGCCCACTGCTACCTTGCTCATCATCGGGCCCTCCTCTACTCGGCCCACTAATGGACGGACGATTGCGTCGGTGGGTAAAACTACTGCTGTAGCGGCTGGAAGAGGAAGGGCGCGGCGAGCCAACGACGGGAATATCAGTTGGTTGCGGAGGTCCGCCTCGCAAGGACGCGGGCATGCCAGCGGTAAGCGATGTTCGTTGCCTAGGCTGCATCGGTGGGAAAGCCGAGGTTCGGCTTTGCAATGATGCCGGAGATTCCGGCTCGAGAGATCGAGGTACGGGAGAGCCCGAGAGGGAGCCCGCCTTGAATGGTTGGAAAGAGATGGATGGTCTCCTAGAAGATCCATCAGGTCGAGTTGCATGACGACTTGGTTGTCCCCTGGTGCCAATGGGTAATGAGTGAGGAGCATCAAAGTCTGACTGCCTTGGCAACGAGGCTGGCGGGGAGCTTGTGTCAGAGCCGGGATGCTTGACAGATCTCAGCGCAGTGATGGGACTTGTTCCCAGGGGCCCGTCGCCATGAAACGTTGACAGACTCCCGTAGGTTTGTTGAACATCACCGATGCCAGGCCGTTTTCGATGGTCTCGTAGTGAGCCAACCTCGGGTTGTGTAGCTCTGGGGGAACCGATTCTCGTGGGGATGGAGGGCTTGAAGTAGTTCTCATCAATACCCATGAACCTAGAGCTCAAAAGCGACTCCGCATCATCGATCTTAAAGTTGCAGTCGTTTCTGTACGTAACTGACGTACTCAGGCGGCCGACGGGAACATCCAAGTCCCCAAACATGTATTCCGTAATGGGATCGGACTTGCCGTCGATGGGGCTCCTTAGAAGGTCTGGCGATGTTCTGTGCGGACGCTGCATAAGTATCCTGCAACGAGGGGAGAGAGCCGCAACGCAGCCCTTTGTTCGCCCATGACTTGTGAATTTCCAGGCTGGCAAGAGCCTCGTGGTAATGAAGAGGGATCTGAAGAAGACGATGGCTTTTTTGTAAATGGTTGGGAGGATGGGGCCAAAGTCTTCTGATGGCACGGAGGTATTGGGCATCAGCTCCACCGTCCAACGTTCCAAGACGACTTCTGTGTTGCGGCCGAAAGTACTAGGCGACGTGCTTTCACTTGAGCGGGACGACTGCAGCTGTTCCATGACATCCCAGCGTTTGCCTTGTTCGTCCATAGTAATTAGACTCTGACTTTCTTTTAAGGATGAGGCATCTAGGAACACCTCAATGACCATTGGAGGCGGGAGTTTTTCCAAACTGCCGCATGTCTTCCAAGTCTTGAGCTCTTCTCGAAAGTCATCGATCTCATCCGTTTCTATTTGGTACTGCATAAATGGTCAGTAATGATGGGAGCTGACGGACGAGGCAGGGCATACACACCCATTTATTAACCTTGGGAGCTCCACTAGAATTAAGTATGGGCCGCAACTTCATCCTAGATTCCAGAATCAATGCGGCAGCTTTGGTGTAGAAGTTCTACAGAGATTATCAGTACTGAAGCGGTGCGGTGGGTTTTCTTTGGTTCAACACACCTGCACAATCTGGTCCAGTTTCTTGACGGAATCGCTGGGCAGAGCCGAGGCCGGTGTACTATCACTAACAGCTGGAGCTGCTGCAGGCTGGTTCATGGAGAGAGTTGATCCCGCCCTAGGGCGAGCTCCGCCGATGCCGGCATCAGCGTTGGGTGCACCTCGAGACGAAGGAAGCTGTGACGATGGCGCTGGCGCTGGCGCTGGCGATGAGGCTTTCCTCTGGGGTATCCTTGCTTGTTGATGCATAGCGAGAGGCAAAAGGTTTCGGCCGATGGGGAGGAGAGTGGACGTCGGGGGGCAATTAGGCGATAGAAGTGTACTCTTCCATCGTCGTGGCTGGGCAGTCGATAATAATGGTGAAAGAATGTAATATCAAGGAATTGTAGTTGTGGGTGAGTGAGATAGATGGACAAGGAGCCAAACTGGTAGGTAGCTAGCTATTTAGTCACCAGTGGTCGGACAGCAGCTGACACAAGGGTAGTTCAAAGTACCGTACAAGAGGACAGGGCCGGCTGGTGCGTGTACAACCGCAGGACTGCGGCAGCGTAGGTAGGAAGTATGGGTATCGAAGATGGGAGAGCGATGTCCAACTTGTCAAGTGGTTTGTGTTCGGCGGGCTATGGTGGTAGATGGGTCTGAGGCCGGGTCATTCGTAGCGGCTCGTCGAGGACCTCGTGATGGTGATTCGGTAGATAGGTTTCGTCATAGGGCGGACGCAGGAGAGGGTTGGCGATAACGGCAAGGAAGGCCAGGGCTAGTAGGAGTGAGAATGCAGAGGAGGATGGAGAGGCGTTATCAAGAGGTTAAATGAGGAAGAGAAGAAGAGCGGTGGTGGTTGATGCGAGAGGTGACTCGAACGGCAGCGTCGATAACGCAATGGGCACAAGGGCTACTAACAGGTCGTGGAGAAGAAGCGGGTTCTGGGGGCAGCCCTTGCTATCGTGATACCTGATGGTTGGTACAAAAAGGGTAGAAGAAGCAAGTACCCAGCTAAATGGAGCCAGGCAGCTGTTCGGGCGGCGCTAGATGGTTAGCTAGGTAGTCCTGGCGTCCATTAATTACCTACCTATGAAGGGCCCTTGATGGGGCGCAGGCAAGCATGCCTGAGCTAAAGCGTGCTCATAGAGTGTGTGGCTCACGGAGTCACGGCAAGTATCTTGTACCCAATCGCTGGTTGCTGATACCTCTTTGGCGCCCGTTGACCGACCCACTCCTCAGGTCCCGATGCAGTATCTGGTACCCGCACTGAGGCACGCCTGGGGATGCTGCGGCCCTGCCGGGTCCGGGACATGATTGAAAAAAAAAAGAAGAAAAAAAAGACGGGGTCAGTGTTGGGCTGCCAGATCGCATCTAGGCACATTGTTTGGATTGTACAACCTTGATGTCGAGGATACCGGGGCCATGGACACGCGCTGACTGTGATAGTTATTGGCCGTACATGCTCTGTCACTGCAGGGGGATAACTGGCAAATTGGGAGCCATTGGCCTGGCCACTCAAGTGTCACTCGGGGTGATGTTGTTGCGAGCAAGCTGCTACATATGGCCAGCATCACGCCGCACAAGTTACACAGACCTCATTCACGATTAGCTCGCCAACTCGTGCATAATCGAGTGAACCGCGGCCACGTTTAGCCATGCGCCGCTTGTTGTGGATGCTGCAGCTCTGTCTGCACTGCCGTGTCACTGTTGGCGTCCACCAAGCTGGGGTGAAAATGTGCCACCGCCAGCTAACTATCCGAAGAGAGCTCTCGTCTTGCCTGTGCCACGTATTACAGAACAGCTGTCAGCCCACAGGTGCAGAGAGATCTGCAACTTCGGCAATTTCGTGTCTGTGCTTGAGAGTACATGGGCTCGTTGGCCGTTTGTTGCTGCCTGTGGTTGATGACTCTGGTTGGGCAACAGTTCTCTAAGACTTTTTCCATGCAGTCGTCTCTCGTTTTATATAGAGCCATCAAGAATCCGTCTGATGCTTGGTTTTTGTTAATTCAAATGTACTGTGGTTTTGTGTGTATTCCTCTCCCCCAGCTCAAACTGCCCTTCCTCCAGCTCACTTGTTACTACGCCGGGCTCGTCAACCACAGCTTGGAAAGTACCAGTAGTAACAAAGGAATCTAAGCACTGACCAACAAAAATTATGCATCTCGAATTGCAGTGATTCGTCTTTCGTCAGCCGCGCGGCTTGTAGGCTTGGAAGAGGGAGACGCTCTCGGATACCTATTGGTCCGCCTTGTTGGGCAGAAGTAGATGCAGGTGCCTTCAGAGCCCTCGTGCCGAAAACACAGCGCTACCTTACCTTTGCTCAGGCGACCAAGCCCCAACAAGTCACCCGCTCTAGCGTCTCCGGCAGTTGCTTACTGCCTTTCAATGCCAATGGAAACCAGGTCAAGAGGACGGCTAATTATAGCAGAAATGAAACCGAGGGTCATTGCAACAACTATCTTTGTAGTCGATAAGGTTTTTACCGTTTCTTCTCTTTCCCGGAATCCATCACTTATTTTTGTAGCGATACCTAGGTACCTATTCAACAACCAGCTCTCACTGCCGCTGCACTGCCGCTGCCCTGCCGCCAACTTTGCCTGGTGCAACCCCACTTAGCCACCCAGCCTTCGCGTCCTGATGACGAACTGGTTCTGGCTCCAGTCCGCCTGCAAGGCGCTGACGTCCACCCACTGACTACCTTAGTACCTACTAACCTACCTACCTTACCAAGCTCGCCACCGCACCTCTTCTCTTTTTCTGCGACGGGTTGTACATCGACTCGACACCACTCGCGATACCTCGGCACCACCTGTCAATCACATATCGACTCGTGAAAACCCCGAATTTCCTCTCGCCTCTCTCGCCTGCCGTTCAGCTACCACCTCCACCAACTCGCGCCCACTCGCTTCTCGACCCAGGCATCGCAACCATGTTTCGAGCTGCGGCGGTCGGTCCTTTTGATGATGCAGTCGGTAAGTCGTGTGACGACCTGCGATACACCTGCTCCGTGTAGCAATGCTTACTCTCTTTAGCCAAGGCCACGGACGAGAACCTCACCTCTGAGGACTGGGGCGCCATCATGGAGGTATGCGACAAGGCTACCGGCGACCCAACCGGCCCCAAAGAAGCTGTCCAGAGTATGATCAAGCGCCTCGCGCATCGTAATGCGAATGTCCAGTTATATACACTCGAGGTAAATATATCAGAACTTTGCCCTTTCGATATATGCTAATCTATTCCAGCTTGCACACGCTCTCTGCCAAAACTGCGGAAAGCCCATGCACCGCGAAGTGTCCAGCCGTGCCTTCTCCGACGCCCTTCTCAAGCTTGCCAACGATCGAAACACCCATCAACAAGTCAAGAGCAAGATTTTGGAAAAAATGAAGGATTGGAGTGACATGTTCAGCAAGGATGCAGAGCTTGGTATCATGTACGACGCTTACTACCGACTGAAGCAAACCAACCCCACGCTGCAAGCCCCGAGCGCGCCGCAGAAGCAAGGTCTCACTGCGTCAGACAGGCAAAAGGAAGACGACGAACTCCAGATGGCACTTAAGCTGAGCTTACAAGAAGACGACCGCAAGAAGGCTGCCACATCCTCCAGCTCTGCGCAGCCTGGTTCCTCGAGCAAAGAAGAGGCTGCTCCAGCTCCACCAGTACCTGCCGGCACCACGGCAGCCACGGTCAGCAGAGTGCGTGCCTTGTTCGACTTTGCGCCCTCTGAACCCGGTGAGCTCGAGTTCAAAAAGGGCGACGTCATCGCTGTTCTTGAGAGTGTATACAAGGACTGGTGGCGTGGTTCGCTCAAGGGCAATACCGGCATCTTCCCGCTCAACTACGTCGAGAAGCTCACGGACCCGACACCGGATGAGCTGCAGAGAGAAGCACAGATGGAAGCCGAGGTCTTTGCAGAAATAAAAAACGTAGAGAAGCTCTTGACCCTGCTAAGTGCCTCCAACACGGGCCCTCGAGAGGAGGACAACGAGGAGATTTCAGTAAGAACGATAGCTAAGCAAAGATGAAAGGGCTGAACACGCTAACCCCCAGTAGAAGCTCTATCATCAGACATTGGCGATTCGGCCAAAGCTCATCAAGCTGATCGAAAAGTACTCTCAGAAGAAAGGTACATCACACCCACGGCTCAGAAGCATTCACGCATTAACACTCGGTAGATGACTTCACACAACTCAACGAAAAGTTTATCAAGGCACGCCGCGATTACGAGTCTCTTCTTGAGTCCTCCATGGCACACCCCCCTCAACATAATTACCAGCCATATGCAATGCGGCCTGGCCAAGGCTACCCTCAGCCTGCAGGCTATCCCAGCCAGCCTCCCCCGTCCCAGGAGCCCAACCAATACTATAACTCTGCGCCTCCAGCAGGCCCTGGTCCAGGCTACCAAGCATCTTCTCCCCCTCCCAACTTCCCGCCTGGCGGCCAACCTGGCAATGCTCCGTTTTACGTAGGCGGAGCCGAGGTGCCGTCCCAGATCGGAACCCAACCGCCCGTTTCCCAGCAATACCCCCCTCGCGATTCCACGCCGCATATCCCTTCCTCCTCGCAGCCATCCGTGCCTAGTAACAGCACCTCGCCTCCGCCTCAGGGTCAAAGCTACACACCTTACACGCCTCAGCCTCAGCAGCTGTACCACCCGCCCTCCCAGCAGGCGCAGCGGCCCCAGAGCACATACGGAGCCCAGGAGCTGGCCACCTCGGTCTACGACTCTCCCATTGCGCCGCACAACCCCAACAGCTTCTACGCCCAGGATGAAGCCGCTCCTGCAAGCGCGCCGGCGCCCTCGCACCAGCAGCAGACACCCTCGCAGCCGCACTACCAGAGCTACTCGCCGCCTGAGCAGGCCCCTCCTCCGGTGCCGACCGGCCAGCCCCCGCAGGTCCCCGGCGGCGGCGCTCCCAGTGGCGGCGCGCCTCAGTATAAGCCATATGTCCCACCCGGAGCTTCTGCCCCCGACGGCCCGAGTGCGCCGAGCCCCAACGACTACTACCGCCAGGCTGGCGGCTACTAAGCTAATCAAGCGGGTGGGGGAACAGAAATTGTCAGGGGGAACAGGTCAAGATTTCCTCTTATTCCACGTGAGAACACTTGATGTAAGTGATATATATGGTTAGTGACTTGCAGAGGCACTGTAACATCGAAAACATGGAGGAGAGGGGGGAGGTACCGGCAGCAACACATCATCACTAGCTAGCTAGCGACCCGTTTTGTTTGACATTTGGTTTACTTTGATAAAATGATCTCAATCATCATGTGATGCGGCTTTTCTCTGACTGTCTATGTAATCCTGTTAACAAAAGCATAATTATTTGGCATCATCAAAACCCAAATGAGGACCTCTCATGTAGCTATAATCCATAATCTCATGCGTAGAAAAGTCATGCGTAAAAAAACAAATCTCATCAAAAGTTATATCTTTCCAGTAATCAAATCATGAAGAAAAGAGTATCAACATTCGCTTCACTCTCAACGCCACAAATGCATTGTGAATAAACCATCAAGCTCTACACAGGATAGAAATCTACCAACGCCGTCCATAGACGGAATTCTCCTCTCGTCTCGACGGCGCCTTCTTAGCAGCACCGACGAAGCGCGCAGCGGCCTGAATTTGCTCGCCAAGGCCGTTGGAGCCCGAGCCACTGCTAAAGTGGCCGCCGGGCTTGAACATGTCGATAATCTCGTTCAGACCGAGCTTGAGCGCGCCCTTTTTGGCGCCCGTGTCAATAGCCTGCTCGGCGAGCAGGCGCTTCTTGTCCTGTAGGTCAATGATGCGCTCCTCGACCGTGTTAGCCACGGTCAACTTGTATACAATCACGTCGACGGTCTGGTTGAGGCGGTGAACGCGATCAATGGCTTGTTCCTCGACAAACTAGTTCAAGGCATGGTTAGCAGAGGCGGGAACAAAAATGATACGAGTCGGCAACGTACAGGATTCCAAAAGGGTTCGACAATGACGACACGAGTGGCGGCCGTGAGATTGAGACCCAGGCTGCCACACTTGAGACTGCACAGCAGCACGCGGCAGTTCTTGTCCTCGCGGAGTCTCCGCAGACTCTCTTCGCGTTCGTCGTTGCGCATGCTGCCGTCGTAGCGCGTAAACTTGAAGCCGTCTTTGCGGATAAAGGGCTCGATGAGGTCCAGCATGGATGTGAACTGGGAAAAGACAATGAACTTGTGTTCGTGGGCTTCGGCATGCAGAATGCGGCTGAGCTCGCGAATCTTGGCCGAGGCTACAATCTGGCTCGACCCAGGTGCCGGGCGCACGTCGTCGTCGTCAAAATACAGTTCCGACTCATCAATACCGGTCGCGGAGCTTGACGATTCATCATTAGAGCTGCCGTCGTCATCGCTCTCTGTTGCAGAAGCCTGCGAGACTCTGCTGTGCTTGTCATCCAGTGTCTGTGACGCAAGTTGCCTAGTCAAGGCGTCAATCGATAGGAGAGAATCATCCACGTCTTGTGTAGGCTTTTGATCGTTCTCATCGTCCACAACGAAGCTGCTCAGATTGCTCTCGTCTTCATCTTCAGACTCTTCTGAGTCGGATCGAAGCCACTCGGTAGGGCCAGCAGCATTCTCGTCGTCTTCACCTCCGGCCTTGCCCAGGTTGAGAGAACCTCTCTCGCCGTCTGGAACCAGCCAGCTACCCTCGTCATCATCCTCGTCATCGCTGTCAATAACAGCATTGCGGTTTCGTGGACGTCGAGTTGTTTGGCTGGCTTTTGCTGGCTGCTTTCGCTCCGGTCGGCGCTGCTTGTGCGTTTTGATTTTGGCCTTTGCCTTGGACTTCTTTGCCTTTTTCGTCTTCTTACTCTTTTCAAACTCCTTGAACTGGGCCATGTCTTCCGTGCAATCTGAGCAAGTGCTTAGCCCCTTCGCGGCATCGTCTTTGGGGAGATCCAGAGAGCAAACACTGCATTTCTTGGATTCTATTCCCATTCCGGAAAACAGGTCTGCCATGGCGTCCATCTCAGTCTCTTGCGACCTTTGGCTTTGGCTTTGGCCTTGGCCTTGGCTGCTGTCAGTAGTCATAGCATCTCGATCCTTCTCAATCTTGCCCTCCACAAGCTTCGGGTGATTGCAAGCTTGCCTCAGACGCAGAAGCAGCGTAAAGGCATTAAGATAATTGAGCTTTTCTTGCATCATGCGCTTCATACTCTCGCCGGTACGATCCTCTAGACGGTCATAGAAGTGACGCTCCCCAGCAGAGAGTTCGGCGGAAACGGTGACGATCTTTCGTTCGGTGTGCTTGAAGCCAGGGCCCGGATCGTCTTCCTCGCCCTTGGCGAGCTTACCTCCAGGTCTCAGTGCACCTTCTTCCTTGAGAATGTCTTTTGTGCGTCGCTTCATGAAGCACTGCAAAACGCTATGAAGGCGTCCAATAGCAATATGCCCCTTGCCATTTTTCAAGGGTTGATCAATGTGGTCCTTCCACTGTCGCAATTCGTCGTATGGCTTAATTCGCAGGAACCTTATAAGTGACTGCAGCTCATCGAGGTTGTTTTGCATCGGTGTGCCTGTTAAACACCAGCGATATTCTGAACGTAGGGCATAGCAAGCTTTTGTTGACTTGGCATTGCGATTTTTAATGGTATGAGCTTCATCCAAGACAACGCGCCACCACATCGGGCCAAAGCAGCCGGTCTTTTTGCCATCTTCGGCCTCTGACGAGTTGCCATGGTCTGATACCAAAATCTGATACGTCGTAATGACAACGTTGTATTTTATGAGATCCTTGAAATTCTTTGTTCTTTGTGGGCCGTGGTGGACATGAACCTTCAATCCAGTGGCTTTTTCCACCTTGTCGTTCATCTCGTGCTCCCATTGCCGAATGAGTGCCAACGGGGCGACAACCAAAGTAGTCTTTTCCGTCTTTTCGTAGTGCGGTTTCCAAGTTTCTGAGCCTTTTTCAGGTTTGAGGTTTGAAAGAATAAGAGAAATGGTCTGGAGAGTTTTACCAAGACCCATGTCATCAGCGAGCAGCCCCCCCTTGGGCACGGTACCTCGCTTTACAGGTCCGAGTTCGCGACCAAGCATCCATTCAACACCCTCCACTTGATGAGGTAATAGCCGGACCTTCAGCCCGTCAATCTTGCCATCCTTGCTGATTCGTTGTTTCTCTTGCTTCTTGGGCTTTTCAGTCTTCTTTTCGTCCGATATGCCTGCAGGTCCCGAAGGCTCTGGCTGCTCCTCTTCTTCAGCTTCATCTTCCACGCCACCTTCAAGCAGAGCCTTCAAATCCGCACTGGCCTTTGCTGGGTCGGTATAGAAAATTTCCTCTCCCAACCTGCCGCGGGTGGGCTTGTCGGGCTGGTTTGAATTAAAGACGGGCAGAGGAGGGGGTTTGCGATCGGCGTATGCGCGGGGCTTTGGAGCATTGACTTTGGTGCTGCTTATGTGGTGCTCGGGTCGGGTTGTCTGGCGAATGAAGACGTCGGCCTTCTGCTTGCGGGACGATACCAGCTTCGTCGGATGCCCGGGCTGTGGCACTTTGGTAGATTCTGGGAATGGCAATCCTTCGCGGACGCAGCTCTTGACTGCGGCCCAGTTGTTGACGATAGCACTAATATCGTCATCGTCGTCCAAAGATTTCGCCTTGGCAGAGCCAGCACCGTCAAGCCCCGCGAGCCGACTAGCCAAAGACTTTGAAGGTGGTGCGCGTTCGTTAACCATCGTGTCGCGTAATTCGCAAGGTGCTGAATCTAGGGTCTTGCTGTGCTTCCTTGGCGACTTTGAAAAGTCTGGAAGCTCTGAGGAAGTGATGCTGTTTGCTGGCTTAAATGCAAAGTCTGCCCCTGGTCTAAGTCGCTCGTTCTTGCGCATGAGGCGGTCGGAAAATGCATCGAGTGCAAAATTGAACCTTGCATGCACAAAAATCAGGTTCCTTTGGCACACTTTGTTTGAATGGGCATGACATAATTGCCCCAGCAACTACAGTTGACACTAGTTAGCGCGAGAACCTGATGGGCCATTGTTTGCGTGAGACGCTGTGCAGGGCCTGACAGCTGGTACCCCGCGGCACAGTGCGAGCGTAGGCAAGAAACTTACCTACCTATTATTATTAGCCCAGCAACACGGTTGGCAGTTGACAGAGGCCCATTGATACTGAGTACCTATGTACTGACGAGCTGCAAGTATGAGTATTGCTAGGGGCATAGTTGCATTTTGCTAGGGACACAGGAGCACGTGACGCTCCACCAGCACCACACTAGCGCGGTACCTCTATTTTTACGTGCACGCACGCTATAATCTATATACTCTTTTAGACTTACCTAATTTAGCTAATTCTATTAACTTTAATACTAGTAGCTATTATTATCCTTTTCTTCCCCTTTTTCCCTCCTTTATTATTTACTAAAAATAGTAGAGGCTTTAGCCTAAATTCTACTATTACTAAAGTTATTACTTTTTCCTTCTCTAGATACCCTTTTTTCTTCTTTATAGCTTTTTTATTATTTAAATAATACTATAATTATTAAAAGTAAAATAGCTAGATTACTTTAATATAATAATAAATATATTATAAATTATTACTAAATTATATATAATAAAGGCTAAGGCTAAAGCTCTTAAGGGTAAGGCCTTTAGAGATATAACTCTTAAAAGATAAATTACTAATTTTAAATTAATACTAAAATAAGTAAAAGCTTAGCTAGTTAGTAAATATATAAGGTTAAAGTTAGCTCCTATAATCACTATTAATCCCTTAATCCTATTATTTATTAAATATATTACTATTAAATTAAAAAATATTAAGTACTTAAAGCTAAGCTATTTAAGCTAAAGGCTCTTCCCCCTTAAGAACTTAGAGATATTATATAAATTACTTTCCTAAATCTAATACCTTATTAGATAGATAAAGATATATATAATAACTATTAATAGATTAAAAGGGAGATACTAAATAGCCTAACCTCTACCTAATAATAGATTTAAATTCTTTAATAATAAGGCCTTTATTACTAGGTTAAATATAATAAAAATAAGCCTATTATTATCTTTTAGACTTATCTCTAATATAAGAAGATATAGAAGTAATTCTTATATACTATTAGGCTTAATAATATATATAAAATAAACCACTTTAAGATATATTTATTTTAGGTTACTAGTATAACTAATTAGAATTCTATTATTAACCTTAGTTAGGGCCTTATTAATATAAAGACCTTTAAAGGCTATAAGTAGCTACTTACTTAGCTTAATAAATTCTACTAATCTCTTAATATCCCTTAGTCTATAGTTATTCTTATAGATAATAAAGCTAGGCTTAAGAAGGCACTATATAAGATCTAGCCTAATATTTAATAGTAGCTCTATATATTTTATATTAATATAAACATTTAAGCCGCTATTAATATAAACTAGGTTAAATTAGATAATAATATAGTAAAGCTAGAGGAGGTTAAGGTGCTCTTATATAGTTACCCTAACCCTAATAACTCTATAAATCCTACTACTAAGAATAATTATACTAGTATATTAGCTACTTAGAAGAAGGTTATTTTTATATTAACTAAAGCTAAATTTAATACTTATTAGTAGTTAATAAAGAACTAATATAGTTAGTAAAATAAGATATTATAATATATTATTAGTTATTATATACCTATATAATAATAATAAGCTAAATACCTAATTAAATAATACTAGAATTTTAGCTAATACACTAATTCTCCTACTAAATATATATATAAAGATATTAAAAGTTATCTAGTGACTAGGACTAGAGACCTCCTATACCTATATATCTACCTTAAATAGGTTATTAAATAAAAAGAATAAGATTATAACTAAAAATAAGCTATAATAATATATTATTAGATAGCTAATTTTAACTATAAGTAGCTTAGTAAGCTACTTATCTATATCTTAAGGAAGGCTCTTAAGTATATCCTTAGGTAGTATAATAGGGCTACTAGCTTAATTAAACACCCTTATAACCCTTAATAGTAGCTACTACTAGTTAGTAGTACCTATTATTATAGCTACTACTTTAGGCTTTTATATATATACTAGCTTAAGTAGCTTATCCTTACTAATTCTATCCTTAGTAAAGACTTTATATATACCTACTAGTAGCTTTAATAACCTTTAGTAAGAAAAGTGGCTTTTTTATAGTAATTTTAATACTAATTATATATTAAGATATTAAAGAACCCCTCTACTAAATATAAAACCCTAATATTATTTAGAACCTTTATAGTAGGCCTTAGGTAGCTATTAATAATAAGATTAATATTCTAGCTTTATTAATATTAGCTAAAATAGTAGTACCTATTAAACTATTATAAATCCCTCCTACCTAGCCTAATTTACTATAATTAGGGCGCTCTTTTTAATAGAGTATATAGCTACTTTATTTAAGTGTTTATTATATAAGAATATAAGCTAAACTAGCTAATTAAGGCGACCTTACTAGCGCTAGCGCTAGCGCTAGTATAAGCATTATATAGAGCTAGCGCTAGTATAAGCATTATATAGAGCTAGCGCTAGTATAAGTATTATATAGAGCTAGCGCTAGTATAAGCATTATATAGAGCCGGCGTTAGTATAAGCATTATATAGTACTAGTACTAGCGCTAGTAGGGGTTATAGTTATAGTTATAGTAGGAATTAGCGTAGAAGAATTATTAATCTAGCTTTAATATATATATAATTATTAAAAATAGCGAAAATGTGTTTTTTAAGTAAATTAGTGAGCGTTAAGAGCTTTAATTAATAATAGCGGCGGTAGTAGCAGTGGCGGCGGTAGCGGCGGCGGCGAGTATATATTCTAATAAGAATTAGCGTAGAAGAATTATTAATCTAGCTCTAATATATATATAATTATTAAAAATAGTAAAAATATATTTTTTAAGTAAATTAGTA
>JAEIJG010000106.1:0-45730 GCA_037289395.1 Beauveria scarabaeidicola | reverse complement strand
CCCCCCCCAAACCTTCTAAGACTGGGCAGCGTATCTCAGTGGAGGAACCCGGCAGACCGGGAAACACAGAAATCGCGCTCAAAGCGACACAGTACCTCCATTTAGCTGCCTCGGAGGGGTCATGTAGCCAACATGGGCAACTGACCAAAGCTCTGCAAATTACTAGATCTGCCTTTCTGGGAGAATCGTGTCATATTCGTGAGTCGGAGTACTTATTTCGGGCTCTCGCTGTGTAATCGACGGAAACTTTGGCGGTTCAGTTGGGTCCCGAAGCCATGACGCAGTGTCCCGCCGACGGAAAGAAGCGTCATCCATGGACTAACGGAGTTATGGCCGGAGCTGCATGCGCCCAGCTGGCGGCCTGCCAAGCCAGACAAATCAATACGACAAGCTGAGCACTGTAACTGCACACCAACTCCCCCCGCTAGTTTTCGTTCATGCCAGACGTGGCCGAGGGTGTCGCCGAACTACAGTACCGTCAGCCTCAGTTGGAGCACCCTCTCTTTTTGATTAACTAGATATGCAAGCCACACCGGCCAGAATCGGCTCCGACGAGAAAAGATACAGACACACGCCCCAACAGGCAGCAGGAATTTTGCTCCTCCAAGCTTTTGCATCTATCAACATACATGACTATTCAATCAAGAATCACAATTCTTTGCCGTCACTGTGTCTACGCGCTCTCATCCCGCCCTCGGTTGCCGCCCTTCAAGCCCACTTAGACGATCACTGCCCCCGGTGACAGGAAAAGATCAGCGCCGCCCACCGGAAGACCCTGAAGTTGATTCCTTGATTTCCTCATACGTTGGACAAGTGAAGCCTTGTTTTGTTTCTCGCCGTTTCGACAGTTGCCTGCCGACGCAGCACCATTGACGTGCAGCTTCGGGGCTAATTCCGCCCCGGTCCCGGCGAGCTTAGCCTGGCTGATAACCAGTCTCATTGCAACTGCGACGCATCTTCGCCAAACCAGCCAACGAAAGCACCATACCGTGGATATCACCATATTCGCCTCCTCCATGAAACACAGCACACCATGGCAGCGGAATCGGAACATAACCCCATCCGCAAATTCGTGGGTCGGCTGCGTGCGGGCAGCATGAGCCTCATCTCCCCGCGATCCTCCTCACACGGTAGTCACGACTCGGGCAACAGCCATCACAGCTTCTCACGGCGTAGAACGAGCAGCTCTCCGCGCAACTCGCTCTCCAGTCTTGCAGCCGCGGCGGCCCGCGAAGCCAGCATCTCTCTCAACCTCTGGAACGCAGCGTACGATGGCCTCCGCGACGGCCCGTCCACCGCAGGACTCGTCCTGGCGTACGAGTCCATCGTCTCGCAGGAGCTCCCGAACCACATGAAGACGGGCGGCATGAGCATGAATTTTCGTGGGCGATCCGATGATGGCCGTCTGCGGCTGCTGCAGGAGATTATGAGCGCTGGCCTCGCCAAGAGGAGGGGCTCGCGGACAGAGCAGGGCGAGTCGCAGGCGCGCGCGACAATTGATGCTGCGAAAACGGCGATTGACGCCGTGGTACCTGTATACATGTCGTCGGCGGTTGCATGGGCCGGCATATGCACTATGACACCGGTATGTATAGCACCTGCTCCCCCAACCCATAATGTGCAGTCGCCGAGTGCAGCCTGCTAATGACGGTTCGTGGCTCGTCCATGTAGCTGTTGCTGGATCCTATTTTACGACTCGATTACATGTATGCCGGGCTTTCGCACGTCCTCGGTCGGATAGACTTTTACATGACACTCGCTTCCCTTTTGATGCCGGGAAGCTGGCGCGACGACGCCAAGTTTCGGTCGCAGCAAGATAGCATGCACGGCCAAATATCACGTCAATATCGCAAAATCCTCGAATTTGAAATGAATTGCGTGTGTGCTGCCGCTAGCGCCTGGAACCCGGCCGCCAAGAACGTGGTCGACTGGAATGGCTTGGCGGGGATGATCAAAACCATCCAGGAGGCTGACGAGGAGCTTGTTGAGTGCATCAGAGCCAATGCGACGGCTGTGACGAGACATAGGCTGCTAAAAAGCTATCAAGACCTGGAGCCGCTGGCGACGGCGGAAGACTCGATGAACCATCATCACATGGCTGCTATTGCGACGGCGGTCGTTGCATGAATGAGGATGTAGTTTGTCGGTGGAGAAGCATTTTTGATATGGGAAAAATTGTCGGATTCGGAACAAAAAAAACTTTTGCATGAAAAATGATGGAATGGGAAGCGTTGCATTTTTTAATGACTGTTTTGCAGCAACGGCGCCTGGAGCATTGTGGCCATGCATAATAAATACCTATCAGGCGAGTATTTCGATTCATTCATAGAGAGTTTCCAGAGGTGCTACCTCTCCTGAACAATGCCACTGTACTCTGTTCACGACGACGTCAATTCGTAGAGAACCATTTCATCCGAGTAGAGACTGGGATTAATAAAGTTACCTTCACACGGCGCATCAAGGTTGTTCCGCTCCTTTGAAATTGCCCGGTTGGCTTGCTGCAATTAGCTCTGGGCTGCCAAAAAAGCCAAAAAAGCAGACACGCTGGAAGGGCTGTCTAACGCGCCCGCGCGTCGCCAACCAGCACCAATAGAAAGAAGACCAAGCGGCCAAGCTCAAACACCCTCCACCACCACCACCTCCCCCCCCAAACTCATCACCAGATCGTCCTTTTGCCATCGACAAGCATCATACGCGCATGTGGGCACCGTTACCAGTATGCTCCTCATCAAGCCGTCGTGGCTGAGCCACAGCGGCGAGCAAAAGGACTTTGAAGTCTACAGCTGCCATGTCTCGCCCGATGGCAAGCGCCTCGCGACCGCCGGCGGCGACGGCCATGTCCGCATCTGGTCCACCGAGGCCATCTACAACTCGCGCGACCCGTCCTACACCAAGCCGCGACAGCTCTGCCACATGAGCCACCACCTCGGCACCATCCACTCGGTGCGCTTCAGCCCCAATGGCAAGTACCTGGCCAGCGGAGCCGACGACAAGCTCATCTGCGTCTACCACCTCGACAAGGGCCCGCCACCCGCCACCTTTGGCTCCGACGAGCCGCCGCCTGTCGAGAACTGGAAGACGTACAAGCGACTAATTGGTCACGAGAATGACATCCAGGACCTGGCTTGGTCGTACGACTCGTCGATACTCGTGTCGGTCGGCCTGGACTCCAAGGTCGTGGTCTGGTCGGGCTACACTTTTGAAAAGCTCAAATCGCTACCTGCGCATCAGTCGCATGTTAAGGGAATCACCTTTGACCCTGCCAACAAGTTCTTTGCGACCGCCAGTGACGATCGAACTATAAAAATCTTCCGCTTCTCGTCCCCCGGCCCCCACTCGACCCAGCACGACATGATCAACAACTTTGTCCTCGAAACTACAATCAGCTCTCCTTTCAAGAGTTCGCCGCTCACAACATATTTCCGTCGCTGCTCATGGTCCCCCGACGGCAACCACATCGCCGCTGCCAATGCCGTCAACGGACCTGTCAGCTCTGTCGCAATCATCGAGCGCACACGATGGGACAGTGAAATCAATCTGATCGGCCATGAAGCACCGACAGAAGTCTGTCTGTTCTCTCCCCGACTGTTCCATACATCGAAACCCGGTGCTGGGGATGCGAATGGCGACCAGTCGGCGCAGCTCGTCACCGTCATCGCATCCGCCGGACAGGATAAGACACTCAGCATCTGGAACACCAACACTTCTCGGCCTGTCATCATCTTGCAAGATCTTGCTGGAAAGTCCGTCTCAGACTTGGCGTGGACACCCGATGGTGAGACCTTATACGCAGCTAGTTTGGATGGTAGCATCGTCATTGCTCGATTCGAACCTGGTGAACTCGGCTGGGTTGCTAGAGAGGAGGAAAACGACCGGGCGCTGCAGAAATATGGCGTCTCGCGAAAAGGCATGGGAATCGCAGAGGATGTTGATGGCCTGATGCTCGAGGACCAGAGCAGAGCCGGCGAATCAAAGGCTTTGCAGTCGCGAATGGGCGCATTGATGGGAGATGCGCATGATAGTGTGAGCATGGCATCCCCAGCCACCAATGGTACACAAACCGGCGACTCTACACCCAGACCCGCCGCCAATGGCGATTCAGCGGAGAAACCTGAGGAAGACAAAACCGCAGAGCGAGTCAAGGAGCTCAAATCTCGAGTCACGGTCGGAAAAGACGGCAAAAAGCGCGTTGCTCCTCTCCTAGTATCTTCATCAGGCACCGGCCAATCCTCTTTGCCTCAGACGCAGCTGATCGGATCTACGTCGACGTCAAAAACATCACAAAACGATGCGCCGCTCACAGTCCTCGATCTTAGCAAACCTTTTGAAGGGCTGCCCAAAGGGGGTATCGCATCCATGCTGCTGGGCAACAAGCGCAAGAGCGTGGTGGCTGAGGCGGATGATTCCGAAGAGCCTCTTGCCAAACGACCAACTGGCGGCCCAACAGCCATCATGACTAATGGTGCAGATGGCGTTGAGCCAGCAGCGCTTGCTAACATAGAGAATGGCGTTCTCCCTACACCAGAGTTCTTGCGACCTGCTGTCCTGAACCCGGCGATATCTGCCGCGGCGGTGAGGCTTGCAGTGCCTCGAGTGCGATCGCATATTATACGGCCTCTCCAAAAAGGAATCCTTGGCACTGAGGAGTCGACCTCCAAGACGACTGAGAATATCATGCTGGAAGCCAAGAACGATGCGAATCCTCGCGATCCTTCCCAAGTGGTTGTTTCGAAACGCGGCGTTGTCGTCTGGCACGAGTTCTTGCCACGTGCTGTTATTCTAGTGACTGCAAACAAAAACTTCTGGGCTGTTGCCTGTGAAGACGGCTCGATCCATATATGGTCGCCTGCTGGGCGTCGACTTTTGAACCCTATGATCCTCGAAGCACAACCCGTCATTCTCGAGTGCCGCGATCATTGGTTGTTATGCATCACAGCGGTGGGCATGGCCCACGTTTGGGATATCAAGACACAATCTTCTCCACACCCTCCCGTGTCACTTGGACCGATCCTTGATGTGGCGACATCATCATTTGACCAACACAGCGCTTCGTTTGGTCCCGGAGTCACGTCGGCACACCTCAACATGACAGGCCATGTTGTCGTAACTCTGACCAACGGTGATGGCTACTACTACGCTCGCGATATGTACACGTGGCAGCGACTAAGCGAGGCATGGTGGGCTGTTGGATCACAATACTGGAACTCGAATGATTCATCCATTTCCGCTCTACAGTCTACGGCAGTGGGACCAAAGTCGAGAACAAGGTCAACAAGGAGGAAGAGCAGAAGAAAGCAAGAGGAGGAGGAGCCAGAAGAGCCAGTGGTGGACGTCTCGTCTGGCATTATCCCTTTCCTGGAGCGTCATACCACCAACGAGTTCCTGCTCAAAGGCCGAGCATATGCTCTACAACGCATTATCAAAACCGTGATTCAACGCAAAGAGGCGGAAGATTTGGAGAGTGTGGTTAGCATTGCGCATCTGGAGAATCGCATCGCGGGTGCAATGCAACTAGGAGCTCGTGACGAGTTTCGATTATATCTGTTCATGTATGCCAAGCGACTGGGAGCCGAGGGCGCACACGGTAAAGTCGAAGAGTTGTTGAAGACTATCATAGGTGGTATTCTCCAAGATGGTGGGGCGGAGGCGGATGGCGGAAAGGGCTGGTTCAGCAAATCGGACGAGCTGTGCGGCTGGGATCGAAAGGAGCTGTTAAAGGGGGTGGTTCTGATACTCGGTGAGCAACACCACTACGTTTGATATTTACAAACGCAGTACTAATACAATGACAGGCAAATTCCGCGAGCTGCAGCGACTAACCGGCCAGTACGCCAGACTGCTGGATCTCGATCTGGGTAACAGTACTGGAGGAGATGTCGATTCCATGGAAATCGGAAATTAGCTTTTCGTGGCCAATATGTGAAATAGGCTATATTGCCATGTATGATCAAGTAGAAGCAATTTTCTGGGGGACATTGGGGCGGCCATGGCTGTTATGGATCTCGGGCGTTTGCTGGCGTTTTGAATTTCGGAGGCACCAATTTTGCTCCAAGATAGTTAGGAAGCTGCATGTTTTACCACAAATATATCGAATCTTCCTCTTTTTCCAACTCAACCCATACCTCGTCCTAGCTATCAATGACCGGCGGTCTAGAAGTTATTCACATGCAAACCGCGATGACGTTGGCGGACTGGCAGGGCAGCTGGCAACGTGTCGACCGGCAGCTGCCAACAACAAGCACTGGGTGTTGTGAAAAACTTGTCGTGACTGCCACTCGCAAACATTTTCAATTCTTCTCTTTGCATTGCACTTTTTGTTCCGCCCTCTGGTTCCTGCGCCTCCGCTCCTTGGTTCACGTTGGTAGAACTTGCACACCCCGAGCTCTGCTCACCTTCGTTCCTTTCTAGATAGAGTACCCTTGATGGGCTTTTGTCTTCCTCCAACCACCTCGCGCTCATTGTCGATCTCGATTCCCCTCATCCACGCACCTACGACAAATCCAACAGGCGTGGCCGTTGGTTACTGAACATGGAACTCTGGCTTCGACCTGTCCGAGTATATAAGGATAGCTCGCATTTTTGGAGGACTACCATTGCATTGCTTGCGCTTTTGCAGGTGTGGTTATGTTCTTCTAGCGAGAACCCGGCTGATTCGGTCAACACCTGCGGGCAGGTTCAGACCAGCTTCCCATCGGGACCATCTTGCAATCACAGTCGACACACGTGGTCATACACCGAGACAATCTCTCAACATACTGCTACTGACAATGCATTTGTATCAGAGCAATATCTGCAATACGTTACTCAGGTGGTGCCAAGTACCAGCTGCCCTCGGTCCGTTCTATCCAGCGACTGGATGCAGCAATGCTCCTTGGGAACTGAGCCGGACAATTATCAACCTGGCGCTGCTGCCGCCTTTGCCAAGTGCATTGAAATGGCCAATCATGCAATTTCGGCTTTCCCGCTAGCGAATTCCGACTTGGTTGTTGGCTTCTGTGAGATTGAGGTCGTTGGCGCGGATGTAAGTTGGAAAACGTACCTAATTGGACTCTTCAAAGGACAGGCACTCATGTAACCCCAGACTCAGAAACGCCGCTGGTATCATGTCAAATTACCGAGTGATGTTGTCCAGCAGCAACAGGCCTTGCGCAGCGAAACTCTCTTCGATGTCGTATGCCCGAGTCTTGCGGGATGCTGTGAATTGGCCGTCAATACCGCTGCGGGACTGTCACGACTTTACCGATCCATCTCCGCAAGCAGTGCGTATTTCGTTTCTCTAATAAAAGTTGATTGGCAACAGGAAATACGACATTGGATTCAAGAATATGAGCATCTGACCTCGAAGTACTTGCCAACCAATCTCGATGAAGTGCTGCGTCTGGCCAAGGGCGTTGACACAATTACTGTTCTTCGGCTTTCTTACCAGCAAAGCTTCCTCAACCGTCTTGACAGTCTCGGAGACTTGTGCCATCGGACAACTCGAGCCATCTCGGTTCCAACAATCAGCGCCAACAGGCTTTTGCCGCAGAAGAGCGTTTGGAGCTTCCGTAAGCGCGTTACGGTGTCGGATCTGGCTACCCCAGCTGAGCACACCCCGAAACCAGCATTGCACTTTTTTCAAGGATCTCGTCAAGCACTAGACTAGGACTCTTCAGATGCTTCCGGGAGGCTCGAAGACAGTTCGGCTACCATGTTTTGGCAGCTCGAGCTTTGGGATCACCTCGCTCGCGATATCAGCAAACAGAGCACCAGGCCCGGCCTTCGATCTGGAAACACGGTGATTGACGAACGCAACTTTGCCTTTGGGCGAGGCTGGTAAACGGTGCAACATAGTTTGGCTTTGCTGCCTGATTTGAACACTAACGAATTTGCTAGATTGACAAGAGATTGAGGAAGTGTGAGCCAGGCATCTATCCATCTATAGACTGAGATAGCTTTTAGCAATATCATGTTTTTGAACACGAGTTACATATTGTCTTTTATGCTTTCACAGTGCTACATGCGGCGTGAGTCTGGCGCCAACGTGCCTGACGACGGACCGTCGCCGGCACTGCTGATGAATTAACTTTGGGAACCACTCCTCATGTGAGAAGGAGCGAACCCAAATGACACCAAAAACGTACTGATGGGATGCTGGGATGGGGAAATGGTTGATGGTCTCAGTGTATACTGTCGATCAGAGGCGGGTAATGTCCACTTAACTGAGATGCTAATTAGCGATCGTCGATGAGCTCTGGGCGTCCTGTCGAGTGGGCGCGTGGAAACAGGATACGAAGCATGATGCGAGAAGAACTATTCCTTTTTTGCGAAGCAGACATCATTGGATGTACTCTCTCGGGAGCAGGTGTTCGAGCCAGGACAAAGGGACAGAGGGAAGGCAAGGCACGACGGCTAGGGCATCTGTTAGAGACACTAGGAGAACGCGGCTCCTCGAATTGTGGAAACTTGTTTTACTATTGCTGAATAGTTTGAGCTTCCATTACATGTCTATAAAAGCTGTGTTCTTTTCGTTTGTTTGTGCGAATCTATTTCTACTAGGCTGTTGGTACAAGCAGTCCATGACGGACGACAAATATTGATTCAATCCCAGAGAGTGATGCTGATGAATTACATTAGTAAAGGAATTTTACCAATTTTGTTGTATTTTTATTGGCTATGCTTCTTGAGACATTCCCGAAGCAGCCAATGCAGCCAAAGCTTTGGCTTTCGTTTACACGCCGCCGCAGGGCGAGGCCCACCAACACTGGGCGATCGCCTGTTAAAGATCTGCAGAGTTGCCGGTTCTCTGGGTCGGGCTGGGGCTTGGCTGGCAAAAGAGAATTGGGAGTTCCTTGTGCACGGCGTGCAGATTGGGCGTTGCTGGCATGCACGTCCATCATCCATGACAGGTGCCCGCAGAGGACTCGACCAGGTAACTCTGTAACTAGCGCAGCTGGACAAGGGCAAGGTAATAAACCTTGGAAATGGATGACGGTGTCGAAAGACAACTGGTAAAAAGGCTCGTGTTCGACGTGTTGCCCCCCCCCTTTTTCTTAATCCTTTTTTTTTCACTATTTATCTTGGCCATTTTCACAAAACCTTTACGTCGTCCTTTGCCCTGCCAAGCCATCACCCACTAGCCACTACCAGCCACTACCTACCTACCTACCCTACTAGGCACTACTCGTACTGAGGTAGGTACCGAATCTGCAGCACGCGACAACCTGTGACCTGCATTGGCTGGGTTGGGGCTCGTTTCCGCTTCTCCGCCATTGGCCCTACGGCCCCCTACCTACCTACATTGTCCGTCCCTTGCGACAGCTCCGCCTTCAGGAGAGCTTCAGCTCAGCCCTTTGCTTTCTGCGCATGCCCCAGACCTTGGTGCCGAGTCAATCCAGCAGGGCAAAACAAGAATCAAGCCTACCCTTCTTCGTTCTTTAATTCAAATATTTATTTCTTGTCCCCTTCTTGGCTTTCTAGCGCTGTTCCATTTGAGCCCTCTTCAGATTAGCTCCGACGCTTTGGTCGTTTGAAATTCCACTCATTTTCCTTTTTCTTCCAGAGCTTCTGTCTGCTTCTCACGACGAATCACCCCTTTTGCGGTGTCCGATTGCGCTGCTACATTGATACCACTACGACGATTCGCCATTGACAGCTGTAACCGTCTTTCCCTTGAACAATCATCTTGTCATCTCGATCAGGCAAGCCGTGTTACGGCCGTTGCTTGCTACCCGAGCGTCGCACACCGCGACAAGGACGACGCACAGTCTGTTGGAGCCATCGCGTCATTGATCACCCCCAGCAACTGTTACGCATTGCCCATCTGAATCTCTCCGACTACAGCGAATTCGCCTCCCCACGAAAGTATCGCAATCATGGTATTTCTAGCAGAAAGCGGCGCCGCCGCCGCCAAGCCGGGATCGATCCCCAAGCACATCTCCCTCATCACGGTATGTGTGGCTGTTTCGGGACACATGGCATACCTGCTAATCTCAACTTGGCCAACAGTTGACGTTTCAAAACTCGGCGCTGATCCTTGTATGTTGGGACAACCTCTTTGTACGCTTCAACTGTTCGCTAAGATGCGCCTCTAGATTATGCACTACTCTCGAATCATGCCCCCTTCTGGCGACCATCGATACTTTACCTCGACGGCCGTTTTGATACACGAAATCATCAAATTTGCCATTTCTCTCACCGTTGCCATATACGAAGCCTCCAAGACGCTTGCGCCCAGCACACCTGCCACCGTCCTGTTTGAACAAATCTACAATGGAGTCTTTTCCGGAGACGGTTGGAAGCTGGCCCTGCCGGCCGTCTTTTATACATTACAAAATATGCTGCAATATGTTGCCGTCGGCAACCTGGACCCTGTTCATTTCCAGGTCCTGTACCAGCTCAAAGCACGTCATTCGCTCGCGCGTCTACGCGAATACGGCACTAACCAGAGTCATAGATCCTCACTACAGCAATCTCTAGCGTCTGGCTTTTGAACCGCTATCTGGGCATTACCCGCTGGGTTTCTCTCATCATCCTCACCGCTGGCGTTTCCGTCGTCTCACTTCCGTCCGCCGGCGAATCCCTCGAGTCTCTCTTCCTCCACGGTGTGGCTGACCACTTCTTTCCTCGATCCCAACACGAGCTTGGCTTCCAACCCAACACGGAAAACAGCGAACCGCCTGCGCATCTCAGCCGCCGCTCGGCTAGCTATGAAGGGATCAACAGCGACCAGTTTCAGTCGGAACCGGTCATGAACTACTCGGTCGGACTGACGGCAGTTCTCATCGCTGCGATCGTGTCTGGCTTTGCTGGTGTGTACTTTGAAAAGATTCTCAAAGAGTCGCCGTGCCACAACAGCGTTTGGATTCGAAACTTGCAGCTTGGTGTCTACTCGATCCTCGCTGCATTCTTTGGCGGGGTTGTCTGGCAGGACGGCGCTGGCATCATGGAGCACGGCTTCTTTGAAGGCTACAACTGGGTTGTGTGGTGCACCATTGTGCTGCAGGCGGCTGGAGGTGTGATTGCCAGCATCGTCATTAGAGATGCCGATAACATTGTCAAGAACTTTGCCACGGGCATCAGCATCGTGGTCAGCTTCTTTGTCAGTGTCTGGCTATTCAACTTTCCAGTGACCACCACGTTCCTCCTTGGCACATCGCTGGTCCTGGCTGCTGTCTGGCTTTACAGCGCTCCCGAGCGTGGCCGTTCTCGCCCTGCTCCTCTGCGCATCGCCAGTTTTGAAAAGCCCGCTATTGAAAGGACATTGACCCCAGGCTTGACTCCGCGGACTGTTGAGCCTAGGAGACTCAACATGGACCCGTTTGACGCCAAGGGTCTCTCGAGCAGCCGTCCAAGCAGCCCGGCGCCCACGCCACGGCAAGTAAGCCGCACCGGCTTGGCAAAGCAGCTGTAGATGTGGTGGTGCTTGTGTTATGTGAGCATTCATTCTGGGGGATGAGAAAATCATGAGTTGTACGACAAGGTTGTGCAGCGCTTAGAGGGCAAAGTGCGGGTTTGCTTATAGACTGACGGGCTGGCGGATGGATGCATTACGGTTTGGTTTATTCTGGTTTTTTTTTGTTTTTGGAAAGGTTTTAAAAGCAGCACACGTCACGGATCGATACCATGAATAGAGCATAAATAATCCTAGAGAGTGAGCAAAAACAGATACTTTCTTGTGCCTTTTCTTGTGCCCATGATTGCACATTTTTCGAACGCCAACTCTAGGTAAACATGTTGTGAAAATGCCAAGAGGAGCAGACCATTTTGGAGAATAGAGAATGGTAGCAATGTTGAATTTTACAGTTTGTTATCCTTGGTTCCTAGTTATTCCCTGGTTTCTGGTTGCACAGACTTATAGATCTTTGTGCTGCCCCTGTGGCACCGCCTAGCAGCACCGGGCCGTTCCCGCCAAGCAGTGACTGGTTGCCAGTGGTTGGTTACTTGAGCAGACGCCAGTTTCTTCCTCGGCCCACATCCCAGCCACCTCGTTTGCCCCCTCCCCTGAACCGCTTCCAGCATCTCGTCGTCGACTCCATTCGACAATAATTTCTGTTAGCATAAGAAATTTTAAACCCTCACAGGGCCGCCGATTAACACCAGAGAATACTATATTAATTAATCTCGATCTATTCATGCGTTCTCAATCATAAACATCTCACTGAAAAGCCCTCGTACGTAAGATTAGTGCAGCTTATGCCCGCCTCTTCCCCGGCCGCTATCACGTTTGATCAGATCCTGGAGAGGCGACAGAGTATGCCTTTGCGGTTCTCTCCTGTTCTCAACCTGCTCTCCCTGCAAGGCGCATCCTTCTCCCAACAACGCCATCAGACTCAACTTTGACGGTTGTTTGCATCTATTTCATTGCCACTCACCTCAAGCCGCCCCGGCGCATTTGCTGAGATAAATAGCCGCCGCCCTTGGGCATCTTCCCGTCGTTGTCCTCTTACACACATCTTTGCGCATTGATCACGTTGCGCTGCTTCGGCTTACACGCCGCACCAGCGATCCGCTAGATCCCAATCATCGTCGCTCAGAAGCCCAGAGCCGTGCCTCGCATGGCCGTCATGCCGTCCGCTACCAGCACTGCCGGCCGCAGCCGTGGTCGTGGCATCAAGAGAGAGCGCGAGTCGCTCAACTCAGTCCCATCTGACAATGAAGTCACTTCAGAGACCAACCAAATCACATCGCGCGCGTCCTCCACCGATCATTCACTCGCCTCGGCCACAGACACCCCCGGCATGGCGCCGCCGCTCTCCTACCGCCTTGGGCGCTCTGATGCCCGTAAGTCCCTTCTCACTTTCACAACTCCCCTCCTCTATGCAACACACTTCTCTGGGCGTGTGCACATCAACACCGATTTTTCACTTCTCCATCATGAAGGTACTTCTGACACCTCCTGTAGCTACGCCAAGCGAGCGCACCGAGGATAACGAACCTCTACTTCGTGAAGTTCGCATAATCCCAAGCATGCTACCGCCAACTATAGCCCCCCAAGAGGAGGGTAGCTTCTTTCAAGAGTCGTTTAGAGATATTGCCAGGAGGCTCAAGGCTTTCAACGATGCTCTCGGTGAGCTGCAGCAGCTCGGCGTCTCTCACGATGTCCAGCTGCCCGAACTCGTTCTGGTCGGGGACCAGAGTGCGGGCAAGTCCAGCTTGATGTCTGGTCTCGCGCAGCTTGACCTGCCTCGAAGCGAGGGAACTTGCACCCGATGCCCCCTTCATATTAGTGTATCGATGAACCCCCAGTGGTCCTGTCGAGTCGGGCTGCGTAAGCAGTACACATACTCCCCGCCCTCAGACCGCGACATCTTGGAATCGGACGTCACGGCAAAAGACCCCTTCTTTCCCTGGAGACAAAAGCCTTCCACAGAAATCATGGAATTCAAAACTATGCACGACAATACGGAAATTGAGGAAGTTCTCCGTTGGGCGCAGATAGCTATTCTCAACGACGACAAAAACCCTGCCCTTTTTGTTCCAGGATCGGGGTCCATCGCTTCCAGCACCCCCATACATCTGGAGGCAGAACGCACTCTAGCAAAATTCTCACCCAATGTCGTTGCACTGGAGATCAAGGGTCCTGATCTGCCTAACCTCTCATTTTACGACATGCCTGGCATTTTCCAAAATCCGGCTGATGCCAAAGACGACTACCTCGTCTCGGTTGTCACGAATCTGTCCAAGGCCTATATTCAGCACCCGTCTGCCATTATCATGTGCAGCATGCCCATGAACTCGGATGCCGAAAATTCTTGCACCTTTGGCTTGACCAGAAAGCTTGGCGCCTCGAACCGAACCATTGGTGTTTTGACCAAGGCTGATCTCCTAGCGCCCCATGGGGCTTATGAGCAGTGGCTTTCCATCATGAAGGGCGAGACTCATAAAACCGGACTCGGATACTTCATTACATCTCGCCCCCAGGGCAAGACGCTGGAAGAGCTAGGCAAATGGGAGGAGGCGATATTTGTTGAGCACGGCGTGGACATGTGGCCAAGTGACTTTCATCGGTTCAGTCATCGCTGTGGCGTGGAGAGGCTTAAAACCTTTCTGTCAGAGAAATTGGCAGATGCATTTGCGAGCAGGTAGGTACAAACTACCTTTGTGTTTTATTGCGCATGCTAATGTGGATTCAGCCTTCCTACCATCAAGAGAAAGGTCACTAGCCGACTGCAAAAGGTCGACAAGGAGCTTACTTCCCTCCCAGATCTACCAGACAATATACAGCTGGAGGTGGAGAGCAGCTTGATGCAATTCACCGAGAGCTGCCGCCAGGGCATTGACGAGCTGATTAGAAGCGGTAGTGCTCTTCCCGAGGCATTTCGAGACTGTCTCTTGCATATCAAGCCAAAATTCATCTTAAAGGACAAGAGCGATATCCCAGTCGTTGAAATTTCCGACGATGAGTCGGATGCACCGCCACCAGTGGCATCCACTCCAAAGAGACGACAAGGTGCAAGCCAGATTACGCCATCGTCAAAGCGTGCTCGGCTCGAAAACTCCAACGGGATTCCAAACGGCCATGTCCCGGGCCTCAAGCAGGAAGAAACGGCCAGTCCATCTGTGAATGGGGCGGCGCCTCGCGCTAGAAAAGCTTTGCTTGCCCAGCCATTCACAGAGTACAGCTCGTTGGGGAGCTCCTTTCGCACTCTGGCTCAGGTCAGAGCCGAGATTCTCGGCAAATCGCAAGCTGGCACTCCCGACGTCATCGGGCCAGAGGTCTATCAGGACATGGCGGTGGAGTCTGTCAAGGTTTGGCAGCAGCCAATGGAAACTTTTCTGCTGGCTACCATGGAACAGCTACATGGTAAGCTTGAGGAGAAACTCATGTTATCACTCGACCGTCTACGAAAACGACTCATCTACCGCGAGACCGCCAGGAATCTAAAGTGCTTCCTGAAGGAGCAGTTGAAGAAAACACAAGAGATGGCCAATCTGGTATTCAAGCATGAGACATGCAAGCTTATTACATTCCAGGATGAGATTCTGGTTTTTCTGAGAAATAAAGAAGACCGGGAGCTCAGGTGGTTTCGGCACCGCATGCGATTCCAAGCTCGATTTCCGGAGATGGCGCGCCGATCTGGCAACTGGGCAGCCATGACCGAGGAGCAGAGAGAGCAGGAGACTAGAGACCAAGAAAAGGAAAAGGACAGGTTCAAGCTCGGTTCTGACGCCTTTGCACGCGAAATTTCGGTTATCTCATACCTTAGGGGGTATTACCGCCTCGCCGCGCTCAGGTTCGTGGACCGCATGGCGCAGCTGACGCTCTGCGAAATGCTCCCCGAGATTCGCATGCGCCTCGACTTTGAGCTGCGGACTCGTCTCGGCATCGTTGATGGCAACGCCGCGGCCGCCTACCAGCGCCTGATGGAGGAGGACGTGGCCACGGCGGCGAAGCGCGAGGCGCTCAAGGCGCAGCGGGAAAGGTTTGTGCGCGCCCGCGACACGATTGAGGCCCTCGAATGCAACCCGGGCCTCGAAGAGAGCTTCTACGGGACGACGAGCAGCGTGTCTCTGCCGTTTTTGGTACGGGACGGGGAGAGGGATGTGGTCATGGAGGACTCGCAGACGACAAGCGAGCAAGCTAGCGGCGAGGCTTAGATGTTGGTTGCTTATTGTAAATGAGCCATGGTTACTTGCTTGAGGAGTGTAGCTGATGTGAAGGATCATTTCCAGCCGGGCAAGAAGGGTTATTTGCTTGGCATTGTTGTTCTTTTTTTTTTTTTTTAACAAACCATCTATGTTTTGAGAATGTTGAGGCGTTGAGGAGATTGAGTCCAAGAAGGACCAGTTGCAGGAAAGCAGACTACCATTATGTACGAGAACGATGAAGACACAGTTGCTATAGACCTTTTGTTTTGATATAAGAATATTACCCGCCACAGCAATATCCATTATTGATACTCCGTACACACGCCGATGCCTCTGTCTCTTTCTCTCTGAACGGTGGAGCCCCGGCGCCGCAGCCAAACTCAATTCGGGGGCGCGGCGGCCGGGACTGCGGAGCGAACTAACAGGTAGTAAGAAGAGAAGAGCCTGCCCGTTATGGCGCTCCGATGGACGAAGAAAAAAAATGGCTCAAAAACTGGGTGCTGGGAACGTTGCATGGCTTCGAAATGAGGAGAAGGGCTTTTGGGTTTCTGTCAATTTTCCGCTAAAGTGGTTCTTTTCCATCATGCACGCAAAATTTTGTCAGTGACGGGCCTCAAAAAGAAGCAAACTCGAGGAATAAAAGATATCATGTCGCAAAAAGTCTGGAAGAGAAACTTTGCCGACGGGCACGGCCTCGAAAAGGCCCTCGCCGCGATCAAGACTCCGGGTCCGGAGATTCCGATCCCGCATCCCCCGGCCACTGTACGTTTTTTTTTTTTTTTTTTTTTTTTTTTTTTTTTTTTTTTTTTTTTTTTTTTTTTTTTTTTTTTTTTTTTTTTTTTTTCTTTTTTTTTTTTTTTTTTTTTTTTTTTTTTTTTTTTTTTTTTTTTTTTTTTCCCCTCTTCTTGTCCCTCCTTCCCCCTTTTTCTTTTTGTACTATATCCCCCTCCGTCTGGAACGCGCTCACACACACACGTCCCACCTCTATCTAGTTTGAGGAGCTCGCCGCCAGCGACGATTTCGGCGGCAAGGGCTTCACGCTCTCGTCGTTTACCGCATCGGACGCATGGGAGCTCGGGCACCTGCTCGACGCGCGGCTGCGGCCCTTTGCGGCGGCGGCGGCGTCGTCGCGGCCCGCGGTCGTGCACGTGTCGACGGCGTCGGGGACGACGCTGTACCAGGGCGCGACGGGCGCGGGAGCGCTGCCGGACCACGAGTCGTGGGTGCGGCGCAAGCGCGCGACGGTGCTGCGCTGGGGCGTGAGCTCGTACCTGGTCGGGCGCAAGCACGGCAACGGCGACGAGCGGCTGTTTGCGGCCAAGAACGGGCTGGGCCCGGAGGGGGCGGGCGCGTACGCGATTCACGGCGGGGGCGTGCCGCTGCGCGTCGAGGGCGTCGAGGGCGTGGTGGCGGTGGTGGTGGTGAGCGGGCTGAAGCAGGAGGAGGATCATGGGGTCATTGCGGATGTGATTCGCGGCAACTGGGTCTGAATGAGCGAGGGGAGGCGGGTAGAGGGGTGGACAAAGAATTCCTTGTTCTTTTTTTTATCAAATAATGAAGCTTATTCGCACATCATTTCGGCGCGTAGCTGTCGGTTGACATGCTCGTTTTGTGTTGTAGAGAGAAAATGCAAACAACAGCCAACATATACGTGGGAAAACAGTCTACGATGTGCTTCATGATACACTACATGCTATAGATTGTCTTGTAAGCATATTTGTCTACAATTGCGCTCTTGCTTGCATTCAGAAGACAAGTAGACAGGTGAAAGAGGGTCAACGAGGATGGAGAGCCCATCGAGCCCATCACCACTAAGCTGGCTCTGCCAGCGCTTCCGTACCGTAACCTGAGTAGGGCGAGTGGTTACAAGGACGGGTTGGCTGCCGCCGGTCCAGCGTCACAGATAGGAGACGGGCATTGTGCGCGCGGCGCTTTATGGCTAGAATCAGGACAGACGGTGGTCGGGATGGCGTTGAAAGCGGTGGCCGTGTTGGTCTTGATGGATGTAACGGGCAATATGTCGGGAGCACTGTGGCGGTCATCGATTCCTCCAGCATCTCAGGTGGTTTGCCAGTAGCCCCAATCACGATCACGGCCAAGAAATCCTCGGGGCGTTGGGGGGGGGGCTGTCGGGCTTGCATGACGGCGGAACTGGGTCGAGGGCAGAAATGCTGCTACTCATGAGATCTAGGGCTGTTGAGGAGCGGTGAAAGTTCTGATAATGACGGGTCTGAGAGGCTGCCGCTTCGGATAGAGACGTGCAGATTCCTCGAAATATTGGGTAATTGGATGTGGTATGGTGGTGCCAGTGCAAAGGTCTGTGACGATAAAGCGCGATGCATCGCGGTCATCGGTGGCAGCCTCTCGAGGCAGTCAAGAGTTAGTGAAGGACAAAACGTAGTGGAAAAAAACCGCCAGCCGTCTCTCGCCCCTACCATAAGTTTGAAACTCGAATCTGTTAGCAAAGAGCAACATTGTTGACAGTTTCGATCGATGAGACGAAAATCGTTGGGTTGTCGCTAACGCTAACGCTTCTACCGGGTCAGTCGTTTTTCCGGCGCCGACGCTCGCCCTGTCGAGGGCGCCAGTTGGTTGCATGTTGCATCATCAGGAACGGCAATTTTTGTGAAACATCGAGAACCTCCAAGCGCAATTTCATCCGACGGCGTGGAAGCTTCCTCAAACGGCCACCTAGCATGATCTAGAACTTCTCTACGCCGACCGGTCGCTCTAATCTTTGCTGCGACGTCGTCGCTGGCCTCGGCGCCCTCCAGTCACTATGGGTGCCTGCTATTCGTGTCTCGGGCTGCGGGACAAGGACACATACGACGAGGTACGTGTCCGCGCAGCAATGCAGGAATTTATACGCGCATTTGGTTGACTTTGACACCTGCAGCAGGAGGAGAATAGACTACTATACGACGACGACGTTACCATGCATTACGGCAGCTTCGCGGAAGGTCATGGCGGCGACGACTCTATAGAAGCCCAACGTGAGAATGAGGCTCTGCAGCAAGTAGTTGCAAAGACATCTAGGTACGGATAAACGGCGCACACCTCCAGGCCCGGCACATGGTTCTGGGGATGGTCAGAGATGCGACATCACTATTTCCCATCTTCTAGTTGACGCCAATAGCTAACTCTGCGGCGAATAGCAACATGGTTGACATCTTCGAGATTGCGCCACATCAGCCCAACGCAGGATCGGCTGCCGGATTCGGTTACGCTGGACAAGGCGGCCGAGTTGCGCGCTATCAGTACCTTGTATCGAAACTGTCATCAGAAGAGGTCGAGCAGCCTGCTGGCATCAAAATCGACTGGTTCATAGAAGACGACCCGCAACACGAACGCCCCATGAGTCTCAAGACATTAGACCACGACGAGGGCGCGCTCGTCGGAACCTTTGCGGATGCAGCAGCGGCGATGGATTAAGAAGCGACCGCTGCGCATTTGCGGCCATACATTCCATGTACAATATTTTATACCTTCCGTCATGTAAAGCATGGCGCTGGCGCAACGGAACGACTTTCGACTTTTCTTTTTTTAATTGTACACCACACAAACCAACACTGGCTCGATATACAGCAATTCAGCCAACGGGGCGCTAAGCAGCAGCCATAAATGATATGGTCAACGCCCTGTTTGTAGTAGGCAGGCTCTCACTTTGCCAGCCGACCCTGTTGAAGCGTTCTGTTCCGCTTCTGGAAGAACGAAAGAAACCACCTAGGAACCCTGAGTTCCCAAATCATAGCTCGTCAATAAAGAAAATGATACCAAACTCGATTCTCCCATTGAAAGTTGGACGCGATGAAGATGAACACCATACACTCAGCGCTTGAAGCACTTGGCATTCTCAGGACGATGCGTCAGACGAACGCAAATACCAAAGTATAAATAGGAGATTCGGCATTTTCTCTTTTCTCACCGCAACATCATTTGCTACTTGCAACTGCCGGACACGTGCGCAAGAAGGCCTGCGGAGACGGTTAGTCTACCAGGATAGGCTCAATTCTCCAGTCGCTAGCCCTGTTGTTTAGCAAGCCGCGACGGCTCGCACCGCTCATTAGTCGCACAAGTGGGATGGGGCCGCTCTATGGTTCGGACAAGGGTGGACGGAGCGTCCCGCGCATCAACCAATCCCTCGGAGAGCATAACACCCAGGTCCAGGCTGGCGGGATCGCGCGCCAGCCTGCTACCAGACTGTCGGGTCGGGAGGGACGCATACAGAGTCAATCTCTGGGTCAGCGACCGAGATGAGGAACGCTTCCGCATCTGGGACATGTTGCTTGGCGTGTACTCTCCTCCCACATGGCGCCCGTTCCACCGTTGCACGCCATCCCGTCGGCGGGGCGCCCTTGTCCACCACGTCAACGCATGGTGGCCTCCATCTTGAGCACTCATGCGACTGTCAGCCAGGCGAGATTTATTCGAGGAAGCCCGTAACAGCATTCTCCACCACGCGAATGGGCGTGTAGGGCCGCAGGGCGTGTCCTGGGCTAACCACGGGGGTGACTGACGGACGCACCGGGCTCAGTTGACGGGTTATCGCGGCGACCTTTACTCATGGGCGACAAACTTTCGCACACGGCGAGTCTGGGCACTTTTGCGCACCCGGCTATTCACCATTATAGGCGAATGCCGGCGCACCACAGCACATGCATATCCCCGGCTGCTAGCAGAGCACTGCCTTTACGCGACCTTTTCAGGCAGGATAAGATTGTAAGGGGGTCTTTCTGCCTTGGAAAGCTCGAGGCTGATACCAAGATGACCGCTGCGGCTGTTCAGCCCTAGAAGTCCTACTTTTGGCTTCCAATTGACACCCGAGCGGCACCTTTGCAGCCGCGGTTTGGCTACTCTTCGGACGGATCGACTCGCATATGCGGGCCTGCAACTAATTCTGTCGACAATCTGTTTGCCCCAGATGAAACTTTTTAGCACTCCTTTGCACATATGCAGCCACTGCATCTCCTGATTTACGATTGACAGCGCTTCGCCTCGGCACACAGACTAGGGACACTGCGGTGGACAGCCCTACTTTCCGGACCGGGTAGGAATTATGCAGTCTGGGATTGATGCTCATGCTACTAGCATGGAAGAGCCATGGAATACAAACAAGACTCGTCGTTGAATTCAGGTCCAATTAACAGAATGCTTCGCGGTCCCGGCAGATGACTGGTCCATTTCGCTGACAACCCGCAACAAATCTGACCTGCCGGCAGAGCGCGCTCCGTTCGGCCGCCTTGCCCGCTTATGCAACGCATATTTCTTTAGGTCGATCAATTTGGCCGGCTGGTGAGGGGTCACCACAATTTGTGAATTTTGTCGTTAGACACAACTCGCACATCTCGTCACTGTGAGGGAAATTTTGTCAGCCACCCTGCTCGCAGCGCAGGTGCCAATATGCAGCCACACAGCTTGGCATCGTTTGTGCAGCAGGGGTTTTTTCGGTGCGTACCTGTCCAAGCGAAGATTTTCTCCGATGATGCTCTGCCCTCATGTTGTAAATTTGATCAGCCACCTCTTGCATTTCTCCACACGTCCTCTCAATCGTCGCCCTGCGGTTGCCCTCGCGCTCCCAGCGCTCGACGTCGCGAGCCATCTTGTCATAGCGTCGCTGCTTCTTCTCTATGTCGTGGCAGAGCTTGCAGACGTCTGGTTCGCGGTTTGTGTGAAACATTAGCTTGAGGCCGCAAGTCTCGCCTATGCGGTGCTCCTTGTTGCATTGTTGGCGAAAGTGGCCCCAACGCCAGTAGCCACAGCTCCAGGCCGTCGTCTCAAAGTAGCACATGGTCAGGTAGGTATCGGCCGAAAGCGCAGGGAAACAAGACCGAAGCCAAGAAGGCACAGCAGGAGGAGGGGGAGGGTGACGACGACTAAAAGCCGGAGACTGGTCTAAGCATGTCAGCCAGTCAACTTGGCAACCGAACCCACCCAGCGATCCTGGGAACGAACGAGCACTTTTTTTTCCCCTGGTCCGCCTCCAGACAACTCTTACGAGACGACAAAGGGCGCTATTAGCACTCACCGGTTGATAGCAACAAGAGTAATCACCAGACTCTGACCCAGTGTGCGACTGGATGCGGCAGCCCGAACAATCAATCTCTCGAGTCAGTCGAGTTGGACAAGGTGTTGCAGTGCCGCGAGCTTGAGGATATAGAAGGACCGGTAGACAACAGAACAAGCTTGGGTACCCGAGCTAACTTATATAATCGACAAACGGCCGCTTCAGGAGGCCCTCACTCGTCCGCGCCTGGCCTGCATCGACTTAAGGCCCAACCCGCAGTGGGACTTCCGAGACCAACAATGACGGTTTCCTTTGCTGGCCAACAATCGTCATCATTTGGGTATAGATGCTGCAAAAATAGAAAAAGGGAAAAAAAAAAAAGTCAAAGAGGCTTGTATACTTGCATTGGGTATCCGTACTTTGTGCCCCATACTTTGTCTTCTGTCAACATGTTGCCCTGATGGGCGCACCCCTCCCCCCACTGAAGAACAACACGCACATGCGGCCACCTACACGACACGTTCCTGGGCAATGCTGCGGGTGTATAGTGTTGACCAAGTTGGTGTCAAGGTCTCTGGCCCAAGACCCTGCTGCAGCAGTGTCCTTTGCTTGACTGCTTGGCCCGTTGTGCTTTGAACGCTGATGTGGTGCGATGCGACTTGGGCACACATCCGTCCACAAGGGGGCCGACGCCCCTCTTGTCGTTGCAAATACTCGCGTGTCTGCGACAAAGATTCGATTCCAATGCCGCCCAATTCGGACGAGATGGCTGATTTGCTCATCTATATAAGTTAGGACGATATGCCTGCATGTATGCATGGCGATGCTTTGGCAGCACACCCATGCAAGCCCGCGCCCCAAGCAAAAAAACCGGGATAATTGTCAAAAAACACAGACACACCAGCCCGCCCCCGGAAGATGCTCGCCTTGTCCAAATCACCAAGGGGGCGTGTCCTTGACGACAAGATAGAGAGACGTGGCAGCGGGTCGTGGGTACGCCTTTGTACAGATCCGGAATGCAGACCACCTTGGCTAGTAGTATTGCATGCACAATGCAGCTCAGCGAAGCAGCAGTGTTATTGCCAGGGCTTGCTAGTGGCGCTCCTACCCCTCCCCTCTTGCTAGCATCCTCAAATCTTGCACGGCAGCGCCGCCCAACTTGACCATACCGCAGCGCGGATGGACGAGCAGGCGGCCAGATCTGCGGCCCAGTGGGTCGTCGTGGTTCGTCTTGGGATAGGAGGAAGACAAGTGAGGGAGGGGGCTGTTGTTGTTTTTATCTGCTGATGACGGGCATGTCTACAATGGCATTCTCGGTGAGGGCCAGGGCTGCAGTTTGGCTCTTGGCCCCCGAGCTGGTGGATATAATATCAAGGTGGCCTGAGACAGCACCGAACTTTGAAAGCGCCGAGCCCATCCCTCGCACCGCACCACACACACACACACACACACATACACACCTATTAGTACACTAACACCTTCATAGAAGTCCCCGCCGCACTCACGAGTCACGCATAAGCAGAATCTAAAAGAGGCGCCTTTTTGTTGTTTGTTCTCGTCCTCATTCATGTGGCAGCGCGAGTGCAGTGACACAAAGACCAGGGAATCGAGCCATGGGTAGTGCAGCTTTCTGCCAGGACTCAAAGTTCGCTATCGTCTCCATTGGCCCAGACGCATCAGACACGTCGGTACCGAGTAGTCAACGGGAGCTTCGCGGTCCCCATCTCCGCTACAAGCCTTTGCAGTATCTTTACGGAACCCGGAGTACGATATCATCCTGCGCGGTACACTTTAGCTGTCAGCCTGACTCGCTTCGTGGTCTACAGCTCCTAAAAATGGACACAACAAGGCTCTTCATTGTATTTCATAAGACAGCTACGATTGGTCTGGTCTTAGATTCCAACTACAGCGTCGCATCCGAGTGCAACTCTTGTGGTACGCCGGACAATCAGCCCTGGAACCCGACACAGAGGGGTGCCACCGAAGCCTGGCATTGGCCGTCAGTGGCTGTCAGTGAGTCGGCGACACATTTTGCAGAGCACGGAACGAATGTGCATGCCTGAAGCCTCACATGAGAAGGCAGCGGAGGCACGGAAATGAGGAGCCCTTGTCCACCTGATGGCCTCAGTCGGCACCTTGAGCAGAGTACTCGCCCCCGCCTGCCCGTCACATTAGGATCGAGCTCCGAGGGGGAAGTGAGGCGGCCGGCGTGGCACAAGTCGTTAAATGAGTCTTGTTCCTTTTGTCATGATGGCGGCAAGCATAGGCCACAGTCTCACCACCCTCATCCCCCCAGAAAGCCACAAAAGGTTGAGGCTGTTTTGCTGTGTCCCCATCCAGTGGTTGCTTTTGTCTCCCTGGCCACGTCCCAGGTCGCGAACCCAAGACGGCTGGAGCGACGGCCAAATTTCCCGGATCCAACGTCTTTGCCCGGTGGCTCTGCAGCCATCCCAGCGACTGTGGAACGCCTTCCAAAAACAAAAAAGGGCTGTTTTGCTTACCCCTCAGCTACCCCAAAGCCTCTGGACACGAAGGATTCTAGCTCAGTTCCAGCCGTTTCACAGGATGCATGGCACGGGGGGCTAGAAAATGAAGGCGTGACTACGACTCACGGCGGCATGCATCAAGATGTTCCGGTTACACCGCATGAGGGAGACTGTCGAAGGGGGTGTGCCTCTTCGTGACCAGGCTGCGCTGACCCTCGTCTACCGGCACCGATGCCTGTATTCGTCTTGACTGTCTCTCATCTGGATAGCCTTCTGTACGCTGGCCTGTGACTAGCAACTTAGTAGCAAGACAGGTTCAGTAACGGCTGAAGATGTTCTCAAGCGGGGAAAGCATCCGCCTGGTCCGACGAATCGTCCCACACCTTCTACCCGCCCTTTTCTCGTCTGAAGGGCAGTTCTTGTGCTTTCATTGGTACCCACTGCAAATTTCTTCTTCAGTCTTTGACGCCGGGCTGCAAAGGTCCGCTGGGGAGATGTGCGGCTTGCACTTTGTCTCTAAACCTGGAACTAGGCCGTCTGATGGCTCGCGGACGCTTCAATCACTATGACTATTTGATTTTACCTAGCGACAACGGCCTATATTTGGCCATCTCACTTTTTCATAGGCTTTGGTCGGACGAACAGCAACCCAGGCCATCAGTCACGGCGAATGTCCGAGGCAAAGGTACCTATGTGTGGCGAAAACGACGGCCACACCTACAGCGCTCCTATAGGAACAGTCTACAATAGCTGAATGATCTCCTTCAACCTGGTGGTAAGACTGAAAGATGTGAAACCCGGAACAACAGTCCCGGAAATTTGAGGCTTGCCTTGGCGCCATGTCTTTCAATCCTTGAATTAACCCGCAAAGGAAGACAAGGCTGCATGTGTCGCATTGCTCTTCTGTCTATTGGCAGACTATTGCTGACTGACATCCGAGGAAATCCGCGGCAGTTCACCCTGGAGCAGTAGCAGCCCTCTGAACACAGTTTCTGCAGTAGTGTGCTTGACTACAATGACGCATGCAGGAGTGTGTATCGATATGTACGATCACCGAGAAAATCCCCATGTTACATGCTTCACATATCGCAACTCTGAGATTGATGTGACATATTTTCTGCCGGCGTTTCGAGTCTCAGCATCAGCACACCACTGCCGGCGCATATCGGACGGCAAAGTGAAGCAATGCGACGGGCCGCTGCAAAAGTCGCCGCCAAGCAGATTACAATGTCTTTTTTTTCCGCTCATGCTTGGGGGCGGAACATGGGTACTATTGCCGCAGGCATACCTAATTGACAACAATGCAATAGTTGTAATTTCAATATTCCTAAGCGACGCCGGTAAGTCTACTTCCGAACCAGATAATTCGTCAGTCAGCCATTCATCTAGCCCTTGTGTCTTTTTTCAAGCATGGCGTCGCTAGCAAGTCTCGCACAAAGCGGATCATGGTATCCGTAAGGTGTCAATGATACCACTGGCCGGCAATAATCTGGAACTGTGACAAGGCAGGGGATGGCCGCATGGCAAGCGGCCGAGAAGAGGACGTGGAGGGGTGTTCTTTGGTTAGGCTGTGAGTTCTTGAGGGTCGCGAAATGGGCCAGAGGCGGTGGCCGCGGACCAAGAAAGCACATCTTGTTCGGAAAGAGCTGAGACAAGGCTCCAAGCTAAATTTGAAGAGCATGAGGCTAGGAAACTGTAGTTTCTTTCAGCCTCTCCTAGCCTTGTTGTTTGTTATTGTAAGTTGCGGTCAAGAGAGCTTACGAGTCTGCAGTGTCGAAGCCCAAGGCGCGCCCGGTGTTGCACCAAGTATGGGGGCATAGGCATGCCCTTCAATATCTGGTTTACATACTCGATGGTACGTTCCTTTTACTTTCGCAGCAATGCCTTTTGGGACTGGCCGCCGCCATGCAAGCACTTTCACTGTGGGGTGTGCATGTGGCTGTGTAAGATGAGGTGTAAGAGGCTGTACATGGAAAGTGAAGACGAGATGGAGTGATTTTCAAAGTAAGTACGTTGCAGAATTGCTAGTCATGCTTCTGGAATGCTACTTTTTTGCGATAGGAAGTTGGTTGGGTTGTGACGATTCGCCCGTGTCCTGGCTGTGATGGTTGAAGACTGTCTCAGCCACGGCAATGAGACTATTAACCTGAGCATAGTTGAGGGAAATTCAACAAGTACACTTTCGTGTTTGACAAATTACCCTGACTTCTTTTCGTTGCCATCTTCCACGGACCCTAATACTTTGACCTACTCTTAGGGCTCACAGTGTTGCCATTTAGACACGCAACCCAACACCACCTTTAACTTACCTTGGAGTACTCACCTACCACCAATGCCAATGTCTTCACAAGTCACTCCCCAAAACCACATGAAAGCATTACACGCTATAGCCAAACCTCGCTTTCTTCCCCAGATGTCCTTGGGCGATAAACACCCTCCTTCGCAAATTGCCATCTAGTACCGGGTAGGTTCGCTTGTCAGTGATCGGGTTGCATCCCACTAGCGCTTAGCGTCATATATCGCAGGCCCGCCCTTTGGCTTCATCCTGGTGACTGAAAGGCTCTGCTCCCCGCACGATGCCAGATTTTCTTGCTCATCGATTCCTTGTATTTAGCTGCAGGGCCTCGAAAAAAAATGGTTGCCTGATATACTCTCCACAGTGACTTGTACTTTTGCGGTGCAGCGCAGCAAAGACGCAGGTACCACCACCACCTTGTCAACGCAAAGATGACTACCTGGGACTAGCCGGCCGCTTCTGTGTTGGCTTGCCAGCTGCTGGTTGCCAGCTGCGAGGGCAAACGAACGACATGCTGTGGCTACAACTTCTTCCCTTCACCTCCATGATGAACCCTTCATCATCTCGGCTTTAATCCTCACCAGCCTATCAAAAGGATCGCTGCCAGCATCTCCAAGGGCACGCCTGACAAACACTTGTTTCAGCATCTCGGGCGACCCACCCTCGGACGTGCGTCTCGCATCACCCTGCTTGAGCCCTGTGTCGTGAAACCTGGGGCCCGATTCAAGGAGCATCTTGCTTGCTTGTCCATGTCGACTACTTTTCTCTTTGCCCACCTGCGAAGCCATTGCAGCTGCATACCGCTCGACGCATCTTGCCCTACAGCATCTTTTCTTTGTTCCATCTCTCTTGGTCAACTCCCTCCGCCAGGCGGGTGTTTGTGTGGCGGTCGCAGTCCCACCAAAGTATGGCCGCCCGAACGGTTGCGTAAACCCAGCACGACGCGCGACCTCATACGACGACCGCCTTATTGTGGCCATCCAATCGACTTGCCTTGGCCTAGTCTGGAAGACAATAACACCCCGATTGTCCCGAACAGGACCCTTGGAGCAAGAAGCCAAACGACAGCAAATTGCATACTGAAAAACGCCAAGTTCCCACTCGGCCGCTGCATCGGGTCTCACCAGCATCGGCTTACGTGAAAACCGCAACTAGTCGCAGCGTGCAGCCATCCATTGCCATGGATTCCGACAGTCGACCACCAGTACCACCTTATTTTCCTCTTCCGCCCGCCTTAAGCGATGGACAGCTCATGGTCCAGCCCCGCAGACCGGCTGTCTCTAATTGCCGTCGCCCTCGCGCCCCCACGGCCACGTCTGGACCGCCGCCAGAGCATGCGCCTCACGATGATGTCGTTGCGACAGGGACTTGGATGCCGACAACACCAAGTACTTGTCGCTCGTCTGATGCCCAACCTCCCCTGCCAGCCCATGAAGGCTGCGCGCACGCCTTGGGTAGTACGTTTGGACCCCGCGGCTTGACTTACACCCCAGTGTTTCTATCACGCAACCTGGGTCATCCCGTTCATGACCCCTCGCTACAGTCACTGCCAGCCGAGATAATACTCCATATCTTGGGCTATCTTGACGTGTGCGATCTGCTGCCCATCTCTCGGGTGAGTACTAAACGCACTTGTCCGCGGCGCCCAAGAACCTACGCAGCCCAATGTCCTTGTTTCCATTTCAGTCGAATTGAGACCTCCTCGCCATGCGCCACCCACACCTTCACCACGAATATATGCAGATACACGTTGCTGACTTGGCCTCACTGCTGCAGGCTTGCCACTACTTGCGCTCTCTCTGCGCGGACCCAATACTCCATCAATACCGCCTCAGACGCACTCGGCTCACCCTCCCTCCTTTACTAGCCATGCACAACCGACTTTCCCTAGAAGATCTGATCACCCGCTCCATCTTCCTCACACACACATCAGTTGTGTCTCGAAGACTTGCCCGGTCTCTTGTATCTATCCGCTTGTCCCGTCGTCTAGCCGCTCGCCCCTCCCCAGAGGCCCTGGTTGAGCGTGCAGTGCTACCCCCGGAATGCGTCCCCGGCATGGCTACTGTACACGTTGTCCCTGGTCTGGTTGCCAAGCGCAGGGCTATTGAAAAGGAAAGAGTCAAGGATGGTCTAAGGCGGTGGATTGCTGCCAAGTGGCGCGGGGAGGTACAAGAGCGAGAAGAAATGGTTCGCCACCGTGATGAAGTACGTGGCGTAGGCCGGGTATGGCGACTTACTCGATTTTGGGAGCAGGTCGGTCGTGGAGAGCATCATCTAGCCATACGTTAGGCAGCAATGCTGTAGTTTTCCCTTGTTTTGAACAACCTTTATGCACACATAGGCCAGGACAGCTGGCTTACCAACGGGGGTCCCAATCGGAGGGTTATAATGGGAATATGAATATGCGGCGTCACGCCTGAGTGAATAACGACTTGAATGCGAATTTGCCTTTAGCATCTATTACATACACGGAGAGTTGAACTGCCCCTTATTTTGTACAATACAGTATCTCGCCCTTGTTGCTATGTATCCCAGTTGCAGATATCAAAATAAAACGCCATAATGTGCGACAAAATCTACCGCCGTTTTCGGGGAGTCAGCCTCTTACAGACACCATCCACTTAGAAGAAAGACAATATGCAAACTCCGTTATTTGCGGAATCTGAAGCCGTCCCAGTCATCTTCATCGTCGTCGTCGTCGTCGTCGTCGTCGTCGTCGTCGTCGTCGTCGTCGTTGTCGTCCTCTTCATCCTCATCCTCCTCTGCATCATTCTTGGCTCCATTCTCCGCAGCGGGACTCTTGCCGCCCCCTTCTGGCAGCTGACTCTGCAGCCTTGGCGGGCCATCACTGTTCTGGCCGATGCTCGACGCCCGCTTGCGCAGCTCCTCGCGCTTTTCCTTGAGGCGCCGCACACGCGCCTCGAGCTCCTGCATGTCATTGAACTCGTCCTCTCGCGCGCGCGCCGCGTCCTCGCGCTCGCCTTCAATGTCAAGATCGGCGCGACTTTTGCGGGCGCCGTCGCCGTTGGCTTGACCCTCAGCGGCGGCAGCGGCGGCAGCAGCAGCAGCAGCGGCAGAGGCTTCAGCGTCCATGGCGGGGGCTGAGATGACGGCGTCGTCGGCGTAGGGAGCCGTGGTGGCGGCCATTTCCGCCTCAAACGCGGCCCACTCGTCCTCGTCGACTTGGCCCCCCGCGACGTCGCCGCCGCCGCCGTCGCCGCCGGGGAGCTTCTCGGTGGCGCTGGCGCTCCCATTGGTGGCGGATGAGGGCGTGACGGCGGAGAGCCCGGTAAGAGTCAAGCCGCCCGGCGTGGACGAGGAGGACTCGCGGTGGGCGGGCGTGGCGGGCCGCGAGGGTATCCGCAGCTCGACGCCGCGGGACGGCGTCGAGGACATGCGTCGCGCCAGCGTCGGCGGCGTGCGGTTGGAGTCCCGGCGGGCGGGGGAATGTGTTGTTGCGGCGCCTGCGTCCTTGTCCTTGCTTGTGGCGCTGCTGCTGCCCCGGCGGTGGTTGGCGGCGGAGACGTCGATGGAGATGTCACCGCGGCTACGTTTTCTGCGAACTGCCTCGTCTAGATCCATGGCGTCAATGTCGTCGTCTTCGTCGCTCATCTTTCGTTTGTGTGATTGGGTCCGCGTTTCCGTGCCATCGTTGGCTTTGGACATGTTGTTCTTCTCCTCGTCCTCGTCTTCGGCCACGTGCTCCTTTTCCTCCGGGCCTTGGGCAGCGGTGGCGTCGTGTGTTTGTGTTACTTGCAGCTTCTCCGTCACGGGCTCTTCGGCCTCCGAGGGAGCTGGCTCTGCACTGGCTGCGGTGGTGGTGGTGGTGGTGGCGGCGGCGGCGACGGCCCGTCGCTGATGACTTGTGCTCCTGGTGTGCGACTCCCAATGGCTCTCGGCTCGTATTTGCTCGCGGCACAGGGTGCACAGCAGCTTGCCTGCGTCAGAGTACGCGGCGTGCGGGTGGTTGATGCGACGGGACAGCCGCTGCTGGCGTAGCAGCGCTCGCACGTCGGCCATTCTGAATCGTGATTTGGTTGGGGATGAGAAGAGCTGGCGAGGAGCACACAGTCGTGGAGCTTCGTCTGTGCCGCCACTAATGCATGGATTGGTACACCCAAGTATGCGAAGCATTTGCAACCTCGACCCGCGTTTTGGGTTTCTCAACCTCAATAAAGGGGGAAAAAAAGTATAAAAGCACAATGGCAAGGCTGAATTCAAAACATTTTATAAAATCTTGTCGGTTCAAGTGCCGAAAAGTAAAGAGGTTGGATCATTATTACTTAGTTGCAAGGATGGAGGGCTCTCACCGCCGCAATTTACCCGGCGGTTATCTTACGCCGTCTCCAGGCTCGCAAGACCCAGACAGCCCAATCCCCCCATTCGTTAACCCGGGTCCCGGCTACGACGAACTTGTGACAGAGTCGGATGGCGATGCGGACCATATATTCACCAACAACATAACGGACACCATGGAGGAACAAGATGGCGCCTCATTGTCGTCGACGTTTCCCAACCCGCCACCGTTTTGGAGAGACTTTACGGCCGACAAGGTAGCTCGCTATGAGCAACTACGCAACGAGCACGATGAGGAAGAGGCCGAGAAGACGGCCACTGACGAGAACTACAAGCCGCAAAGCAGGATACAGAACCTCCCAGAGGAGTTGATGCACCTGCAACCGCCTGCGGAGCCTGCCGACGGCCGATGGCGCGTATTCGGCGACCAGTACATGGTATGAAAGAACGCAACGAATCCTCCGCGCCGCACCCGTCACTAACTGCTCATCTCCCCCATTCTTCTACAGCTCGACGACCAGCTCCCGACGCTCGAGGAGCAGGGCATCGTCAACCTCCCCGCGTCCGGGCAGTCGAGCGCACGCGACGCCAAGCACTACGACCGCGCGTTTGAGCTGAAGCGGCTGGCCAAGTCGCTGCTGCTCAACTTTCTCGAGCTGACGGGCGCGCTGTCGCGGAGCCCCTCGCACGCCGAGGCCAAGGTGCAGGACCTGCGCACGCTCTTCATCAACATGCACCACATCCTCAACGAGTACCGCCCGCACCAGGCCCGCGAGTCGGCGATTGAGATGATGCAGGACCACCTCGACCGCACCCGCACCGAGACGCTCGCGATTCGCACGCAGGTCGACAAGGCGAAGCGGCTGCTCGAGGGCCTGGGCAGCCTGGGCCTGGGCGGCGACACCGCGGCTGCGGGCGCTGCGGGGGGAGCCGGCGCGCAGCAGACGGCGGAGAAGAAGAACAAGAGCGGCGGCGATGCAGCAACAGCAAACGGCGCAGACGTCGACTGGGACAGGGAAAGGCAAATTTGGGCGTCTGTGGATGACTTGTTCTCCTGAGTGAAATGGAGGAGTCGATCAGGACAAGACACCACAGGGATACAAAGTTCGCTTCTTGCTACGGTGCGACCGAGCGCAGCAGCAGCTCCCAGCTCGCTGCAACGGCAGCGTGATGCATATTGGTACCACCGTAATGATGCGTGCTTGTGCCAAGATTCACCTGTTTGATCGGCTGCGGATTGCAGCCACGTCACTTGGAATGCATAGGTGACTGCGCAGGTAGCACGACCCAACAGGGCCGAGCACGCGAGGCAATGGACGTACGAGTACCTAAAGATTAGCATAAATTCGGTGCTACCGCGATTGGCAAAATATTGGCCACCGCGATGATGAGGCTGGCGAAATACCCCGGGCCAGTAGTTGCAAAAGCCCAAATAATGTACAGAGAGTACCCATCTTATCAATGCAATTTTTAGCTTATCCCAACACACAATTTTAATTGAACATCTACAGCTACTGTGTATCCGACATTTGGCAAGTTATCAAAGCGTGAGTTGCATCTTTACAACATCTCAAAATAGTATGAAATTATTTATCCTTTTTGAATATAAACTCTTACTATATCCCTCTACCACCCTTCCTCGCTAGCGCCAAAAAGATGTTTGAAAACGACCGACAAAGTAGCTATGAAATTTTGACCATTGGAACCCCAGCGCAGCTATGGATGGCACATAATTGCAAGATTGATATACCCTGACACAAAAATCCATCACAATATAGCACGAACATTGACGTGAACCACGTCGCGAAAAGCCAGCTCATGGCTTGTTAGGCCCGCCTTCCTTCTCCAACAGCACGCTCAGGTACTGCAAATCATCGCGCGCCTTGGGTTCCCGCTCGTAAATCGACTTGATAATCTCCCACTCGCGGCGAGACATTTGGTGTGCTTGGGGAAGCAGAAACTGCACGGTGGGCACCTTGACAAAGGGCCCCAGGACCTCGTGCGCAGTGTGCTGGCCGGCCTGCTGCGCCTGCATCTTTTGCGCCTCCGTCATCTGGGCAAACGGCGGCGGGGGGCTGGCCAGGTTCGAGGCGTTGGGGGGCGTCGGCGCCGGGGGCAGAGCACCATGCGCGAGGTGCGACGGAATCGGCGTGGCTAGCGGTCCGGGTGTGTGCCCGTTGGAAGGAGAGCCCATGAAGCCACCCTGCGGCGTGGCAGGAGAGAATGCAGGGCCAGGTATCGAGTTGCTTCGCTGCGCAAATCCTTCCGCGTTTGGTGCGTTGGCTACCGCAGGTGTGGAGGGAGAGGATGAAGCTTCGTTCTTTGGTTGAATGGTCTCCGAGGGCTCGTTACGATAGACAAAGACTGCCAACAGCATAGGTTCCGTTCGTGTCTTGGGGATGAAGTTATCAACCAGGTTTAGCATGAATTCCGGATGGTTGTTCTCGCCAGCAGGGACAGGCACAAGGTAGGTATCGCGAACGTTGCCTGCAGCCTTATTGCCGACGACACCATACCGCTTCTTGCTAACAAAGTAGTCCACCAAAGCGTTGTATTCTGGCTGCGCCTCTGGTGAGGTTGGTGCAAGACCGACAACGACAATGTCGGTCAGGTTGCTATAGCGAAGGCTGCACAAATATTCGATGGCACTCTGCTCTGTAATACGGCCAGCGACAGTCATGCGTTTCGGGATGAGCTTGGACCAGTGCCCCAAGGTGGCAAAGTTGGCGCCGCCGACGTGCTTTCCGGTAGCCTGGAGGTCTGCGATGGAGCTCATAGCTAGAGAGCCTCTCCAGACAATGTCAGGGTCTGTCGAGTCTTCGGTGGGCGAATAAGGTGGCGAGTCGTTCTCATCCTCCAACATGCGGTCAACATCGGGGTCGAAACCAGGGCCAGAGGTGTTGAGGGCAGGCGCGGATGGTCGTCGTCGCTGGGCTTGAGTTGGCGATTTGACCTGGGAAAAGACTTCGGAAATATCAAACTTGGACTGGCTGGGCGAGCGCTGATCATCCTGTTGCTTGGGCGACTGAGCCATATCGTAGTCGGTACTCATCGACTCCCGCTTGATTGGTTGGCTTGCGTCGGTGTTGGCACCGCGTCGAGCACCTCCTCCGCGAGGGATCGGGAGGTCGTTCGTGTTCGCCATACTCTCGTCTTCCACAACTTCCTCGCCCTTGTGCGTTCTTCGAACGCGGGGTCCCGTGTCCCCGGTGTAGAGGATGGACTGCTTCTCTGCCTTGGCCTTCATTTCCGCAGTCTGTTTCTGCAGTTCCGCAGATGCGAGCTGCTCCGATGTCATGACGGCCAGCGCTGCGGGAGAATGGGCATTTTGAAGCAACCCATCAACGAGCTCTGAATTGTGCTTCAGATTGAACGTCAGCGACTTTATCTGCTGATTGTATTCCTTTTGACCCTTGCTGGCTGGGTGTGTGTCGAAGACGGCGCGCTCGATCTGGAGAGCATATGTCTCTGACATGCTTTCCGCGGAGCTGTCTTTGGGAATCTTTACAGTATTCTTCTTCTCCATTAATGACAAGACGTGCAATATTGACTTCTTGAGGGCCTTGGCGGGACCCGCCCTGGTAGCTGGCAAGTCGGATATAGCCGTGGCAAGGTCGGCCGGCGGTGTGTATTGAACGCCGCTGGCGGTTGAGTCGTTTGCTGAGACACGCCGCAATTTGAAGTTCTGCGGTTCAGTTAGCAGGTAGCTTAGATTAAGTCAGAATTTCGCACTACATACCTTAGGATCGCTGTCCTGGGAGTCATCGCGCGACTTTCGTTTGCCCGGCCGACCGCCAGATTCGCGTCTGTCCTTTGCAGAAGTGTCTGGCGCAGGTGATGCTTTGGCCTTAACGCGGCCATCTTTTTCGATGTCGTCCTTTGAATCACTTGCACGTTTGCCTTTTGGCTTCCTACCGCCCCTCTTCTTTTTGCTTGCCACTTCCTCCTCGTGAGCCTTGCGCCTCGCTATCCATGGCTGCTCTCCTTTGGCAATGCCATCTAGCAGCTCTTTGTGATCTTGCGGGCGGCACTGCTCACACCAGTAGTACTCTGGAATCTCGTCCTCGTATGAGCTCACGCCAACGCAGACATTATGCTGCCATGCGTAGCACGTCTCGCACGAGATCCAGGCCTCACCCGAGTCTTCATCTTGCTCCGTAGCACCACAGACGCATCGAATAATCTCTTCGGGCTCCTGAGACTGCTCCTCCTCGTCCTGTGCCTTCCTCGACTTTTTCGTTTGGCGTCGCTTCGGTACAACGGGCTGCTCGAGTTCGTCAAAAGACTTTGTGTGCTGGCCCTTGGTCGCGCGCACAGAGCGCCTTGGTTCGGTTTCACCTGTCGCGACACAATTAGCATGAGCTGCAAGAAGAGCTGCACCGGGTGCATGATGTCGCGCGACGCCAGCGCCGCGTGCCATCTCGGCGCGCCGGATGGCGCAGAGGAACTGATAAGTGGAAAGGTTTATGGCTTACCGGACATGGCTACTCGGCCAACGCAGCGATATACGCGTTTGCAAGGCCCTCGCCTGCGATGCTTGTCTACTGTTTATGTGCCTGGTCCAACAGGCAATGGGCGATTTACGTAGTAGGCAGGACTTTAAGCAGAACTAAACGCGAAATTTTCCCGCGCCACGAAGTGTAACAGTCCCAGTCTATCTTGGTCTTGCAGTAGCGAGGATGAATCGCGTAGCCTGGCGCAGAAACGCCCAAGGTCGCGTTTTGGACGGGCGCGCAGCTATTTGCAGTAGCCCCCCTTTGAATTTTCTGGTGTGGGTTGGGAGAGGTTGGCTTCTGTCTGAGCAATTATTAGACTTGGAGATGGTCACGCAGCGGTCGCAAGCCCACTTCTGGGGAGTAAAGCTGAGGGAGAGAGGTAAGATGATAAAGGATAAATGAGTATTGGGAGGAATAGAAAGAAAAAGAAAAGATCAATGATGAAGATGCCGTGATGCTTGATGATCAGGCAGAGTCGCTGGATGGTGATGGAGGTGGCGAGGAGAAAAAACTGCTGTCTGTCTCCTGGAGGGGGGGATATGAAATCGAGCAGGGCAGGATACAAAGTCAACTTTTGGGTGGAGGCACCGGCGAATTACATACGTCCAAGGTGTCGGGTTTGGCAGCTTGGCAGCTGTGACGCGAAAGACTGGCGCGGCAAGTGGCGGCGTTGCTGGAAACTTCTTTCTGCCTAACAGATCAGGCTAGATTTCTCGAGCAGTCGTTTCTGTTTGCCAGCTGCCAGCTGCCAGCTCCCACCGCTGACTAAACACGGCAAATCATCGGCTGTCCCTCCCGCACCCAAGCTACCTCTCCCAGCCAGCAAGGCGCCTCACAATGAGCTACGCGGCGGCCGTGCCTGGAGCTTGTAACAAGCTTCCCATCGTCCTGAGTTTCAAGGCCCTACCGATTGGCCCTTTTCACTGTCACCATCACCAACGGCATTGTTTCGGCTCCAGTGCCAACTCTGCGATTTACAACCACATATACCCATTCGTAATCTCTGCGCGCCCGCGACACCGTCATCATGTCACGTCGCTACGATTCGAGAGTATGCCACTCCTCGCCCTCACAGCTGCATCAAAGCTCTCCAGCCTAACCATCGTTCATTAGACAACTATTTTCTCACCAGAGGGTCGACTCTACCAGGTTGAATATGCGCTCGAGGCCATCTCCCATGCCGGTACCGCCATTGGTATCCTTGCCAAGGACGGCATCGTTCTCGCTGCCGAGCGCAAGGTCACATCCAAGCTTCTCGAGCAGGACACCTCGGCCGAAAAGCTTTATGTCCTCAATGAGTATGTTTATAAAGCGCCGAAGTCGTCCCTCGCAAACCCTTCGCCTCTAATCCCTGTTCGCAGTAATATGATTTGCGCCGTCGCCGGCATGACTGCCGATGCCAACATCCTCATCAACTACGCCCGGCAAGCCGCCCAGCGATATCTCCTCACTTACAACGAAGACATTCCCTGCGAACAGCTCGTGCGCCGACTTTGCGATCTCAAGCAGGGCTACACCCAACACGGTGGTCTCCGACCTTTCGGTGTCTCCTTCATCTACGCTGGTTGGGACCCCCGCAGAGAATTCCAGTTATATCTCAGCAACCCTTCAGGAAATTACGGTGGCTGGAAGGCCACCAGCGCTGGCGCGAACAATGCCAGCGCCCAGAGCCTGCTGAAGCAGGATTATAAAGAAGACTGCACACTGCAGGAGGCCTGCGCCATGGCTGTCAAGGTCCTGAGCAAGACCATGGACTCTACAAAGCTGAGCAGCGAAAAGAGTGCGTACCTCGAACGCTTGTTGGACTCATTCATGCTAACGAAATTTTTAGTCGAATTCGCTACAGTAGGCAAGACCGAGGATGGCAAGGTGTACCACAGGTTATGGAGCGCAGACGAGATCACTGCTCTGCTCAAGGAGCATGATCTCGCCAAGAACGAGGAAACCGAGGAGAAATAAATGCATAAGCAAAGGATTGAGCCGATAGATGTGAAGGAAGGCATCCTTCCTTGAACTATGTATAACAAATATGGCACAAATGTCTCTAAATGCTCTATCGTGACTATGAGCTAGCTCTGATTATTGCCCCTAAATTGGCCCATTTCGAAACCTGCATCCTCAGGCCCAGCCTCCTCATCGCGAACGCGTTGCCAAACTTGATTATCAGTGCCGGGTGGTGGATATGGCTGCGCGCAAAGAGGGCTGGCCAGCGGAGGCCAATGCCGGCGGTAGCTCCAGTAGGCAACGGCGAAGCCCAGGATTGAGCCGACACAAACGTCGTACACGTCGTGGCGATAGTCTTCACATCGAGAAATAGCAATGAGCGCCGCTCCTATCAGCGGCGCTAGGCACAAGAGCGCACGGCTGAGATCGCGGCCGCCGGTGGCCGTCCTAAAAATCTGAAATTGACCCGCAAAGTACAGGCTCACAAAGCCGAGTCCCGAGAAGGAAAACGACGAATGACCAGAAGGAAACGAACGCCATCCATCCTGCAGCTTGTGCCCATCGCCCGTCGTGCAGACGTCGATGCTGACTAGCGTGTGAGGCTTGGTGCCAGCCCTGGGTTGACAACGATCCAGGAGGTCAGGCCGCGGTCGGCCAACGGCATTCTTGATGATGTCTGTCAAGAAGAGCGTCAATGCGACTGAGATAAGGAAGGAAATATATGTGACCTCGTGCTTTGCGGCAGGGGACCGCATGATGAGGTTGTACGCCATGAGCACCCCGAGCGGGATGAAGAAGGCATACACAAAGTTCATGACTGCGGCCTGTTAAAACAGCACAAATTAGAGAGTCGAGCAAGTCTTCTCACCAACGGGTACACGCTCATGTTCTGCGTGCGGATACGAGATTTGCAAGTCGTCGATACTAAACATGCGATGAAACGGAGTGACGAACAGGACCAACTGGCATGGATGAGTTAGTGTCGCGTGCTCGGAAGCGACCCGGTAAGGAACAGCTCACGCATATCCAACCGATAAGAAGCAGAAGAAATCCGACATATTCAGGAGCATGCGATGTCTGTGGATTGGTTCTGTCAGCGTCTGCATTGCATGGTGACGTGACAAGGCCAGCTCACCATCCATAGCCTGGCGAAAGGAGTCGATGGGATCCGGACAGGACTGGAAGTGCTGCGTGGAGGCATTCTTCCAGACCTCAACGACTGTCGTTATATCCGCAAAGTTTGAGTCTGCCTTTTACACCATGCGAATTTGCACCCTGTCGCTGAACTAACTCCTCCGTATCGTGCTTGCGCAAAGACGTGTCAAGATAGAGCCAGGGGTTGCAGAGGTCAGGACCGTCAGGTACACTTGTCGCAAAGACAGTGGCGGACCGCCCCCACAGATCTTTGCTGGGACTACGAGATGCGCTCAGATGTCATGAATCAAGACAAATTGCCTCGATCAATTTTGAATGGATTACTTCTGATGTCTTTGCGTACCAAACCTTAGCTGGCACCATGTTATATGCAGACCTGTTGGCGTTTCCATGAGCATCGTCGCTGGCTGATCTGCTGCCGGCCGTTGTCATAGCTCCACCAGAAGCCCACCCGCCCAAAGCTTGCCATCGATTTCCTAATCTGCGTCTCCCATTTGCGCCAACTTTTTTCTTGATACACTTGGTTTCATCAGCGGCTGCGCCAAATACGTGGGCACGCTGTGCAGGGGAAGGGAATCATCCGGAATCCGCTTGCGATGCTTAAATCGACATACGTGCCGTCGGCGGCAGCGGCAGCAAGCAGCGCGCCACTGCCGCCTGGCTGGACAGAACACACGGCGCCCACAGGACATACCTATTACTACAATGTTGAGACGAAAGAGTCGACCTACAAGCGCCCAGGACTCGCTCCTGTGCCCGAACCGATACCGCAACAGCATCCATATGCGCCACACGTTGGGTTGCCGTCGCTTTCCGACCCCAAGGTAGCCAATGCATATCTCGCCCAGCTCAATCGTGGACCAGATCAGCAGCAGCAGCAGCGCCAGGACCGCGGCAAAGGCGCTGCGCGACCTCGCCCACAGCCGATAGACAAGCCGCGGAGAAGGGTTTCCATCCCAGGTCATGAGCCGTGGATCCTCGTGTACACCAAATACTCACGACGATTCGTATACAATTCCGCCAAAAATGTAAGCTATTGGCGAATTCCCGAGAAGCTGATGCCGGCCATCCTCGAAATGGACAAGAAGCGCATACAAGAAAAGGCTACGGGTAGCAAAAACACACCTGAAGATGACGGAGATGGGGCTGGCGATGGCGAGGAATACGAAGAGGTCGAAGTGACAGATGACGAGGGCCAAGGAGACGACGCCAGCGAAAATCATCCTAAAAAACGACTACGGACTGATGACGATGCCAATGTCGACGAACAAGAAGAACAAGAACAAGAGGAGGAAGAAGGCATAGAGCAAGATGCTGGCTCGCTCGAGTTCACAGAGGCCGACATTGCGATGCAACTACAAATGATGGGCGAAGAGTACGGGCTGGAACCTGGCGAATACGACGACGGCAACATGCAAGACTGGCCCGAAGGCGCCGAAGGCCTGGCGTTCTCGCAGGAAGATGCCGAGCTGCTCTTCACCGACCTCCTCGACGACCTCCACACCAACCCGTACAGCGCGTGGGAGAAGCTGCTCGAAGACGGCAAGATTGTCAACGACCCGCGCTACACGGCGCTCGGCACGACCAAGGCTCGCAAAGAGTGCCACGACAAGTGGGCGCGCGCGCGCATCGCGCAGCTGAAGGCGCAGCGCGCCCAGCAGGAGAAGAAGGATCCGCGCGTGGCGTACGTGGCGCTGCTGCAGGAAAAGGCCACGCCGAAGTTGTACTGGCCAGAGTTTAAGCGCAAGTATAAAAAGGAGGACGCGATGCGTGATGCGAAGCTGCCGGACAGGGAAAAGGAGAAGATGTACCGCGAGCACGTGAATCGGCTGAAGATGCCGTCAGCGGCGCTCAAATCGGACCTCACGGCGCTGCTCAAGGCGCAGCCCGCGACACAGCTCAACAACACGTCGTTGAAGAACGGGCTGCCGAGCGCGGTTCTCGCCGACCTGCGCTACATTTCGCTGCCGCCGAGCGTGCGGGATCCGCTGATTGAGGCGTTTGTGCAGAGCCTGCCGCCGCCCCAGGGAGAGCAAGGTAGCTCAGCAGCAGAAGAGGAGGAAGCAACGGAGCGGAGCAAGGCGAGGGAGAGGCGCGAAAAGGCGCTGCGGGAGCATACACGTGCCGTGGACGAGCAGAGACGCAGGAGGGAGCGCGACGTCGCGGCGAGTAAGGCGAGGCTGAGGGACGGTGAAATGCAGATTGATAGGGCGATGAGGGTGGATAAGAGGGGCCTGCAGGGCCAGCTGGCGGATATGAGGATGGAAGAGGCAAAGAAGCAGTCAGAGGAGAGTTGAAGATTGATACCACGAATTGAATACAGAGCAAGGATGCGGTGAATACGTGACTATAAATGACTCCTCAACAAGGTGGGCTTTTGTTCGAGCTCGAGCTCTGCCCTCTGTGTGAGGGACTTTAAAATCTGTGTGATCTGATGCCTAGGGTGCTCCATGTTGGCATTGACGAGGTTGCGAGTTGGCCGTTTCTCGCGCGGACCCCCAGTGTCCTTGCCGACTACAGGCAGGCAGCTTGACGACAACAACGATGCGTGCATTTTGACGGACGAAGAAGAGAGAATGGAAAATGAAGCCATGTTGCGGTAGTACCTAGTTACAAAGAGACGAGGCATGGAGACGGGCTGGCCGTGGCAAACGTGATGACTCGGTCGGCCGATATTTAACCAGATAAATGAACATGGTCTTGTTAAGAAATATGATTTCGGGAGAATGTAGTCTTTTGTGCAATGCATCTATTTCTACGACTACCAACGGAAGCTGTCTTCTTTGTAACCAAGAAAAGCTTTATTGTACCGAAAAAGGGCGCCACTGCTCTCGCTCCATCTTCTCTCTCCAACAATAATGTAAAAAAGACAAGGATATGTATAACTAATAAACAAATAAAACGCTCTGCACAACCATATATATAATGTTGTGCTTAGAAGGGGAATCGACAATTGGTGAATAAAAAGTGAAACCAAAGAAGAGAAGAAAAAGAAGAAGAAGAAGGAGTGCTGGTTCGAAAAAGAAAAAGACTTGCGGTTGAAGTTTAACGTCGTTTCTCAGCCATCCCAGCGTTTGTGTATGCTGATAATTCATATATTCAGTAGCGTCTTCTGTAAGTCGTGTAAATGAAAAATAATAATAATGCGTATGGTATATATCAAGAAGGATATTGAACAAAGTTTCGTATTTAAAATCGTCATCGCACTCTCATTTGCATTAGCATTTCCGTAGGTTAGTCCATGTATGTGCCGTACATGAACCAGTCGTCGTCCATCCAATTGACCAACTCATTGTATAAAGCAGGCTCCGACTCAATCGGCATCGGCGGCGGCGGCGGCTGCGGGAAGCTGTTGGTAAGTCCCAGTGCCTGCAAGTGGGGGTTGCCAATTTGAGGGTCAAGGTGGACGGGCGTCGTCAGTCTGGCCACCAGCATCTGCAAGTCATGCAACGTTTCGGTGCACGACTTGTCGCTCGGATCGCTCTTGAGGCGTTCGCAGCCCTGGAGGATGTCGAGGGCAAACTGAATGTCGGCGCTGCGGCTGGCATTCTGGTCCGGGGTGGCGCTTTGCTGCGGGTACACGAGGCTTTCCAGAATCAGGCACACGGATGCGCTGAAACAATAGTGCAGCATGGCGTGGAGCGGCTTCGGGTGGCGGTTGATCGTCATGAAGTGACGGGCAAGCTTGATGTTGTTGCGCGCGGCGTCGATGCACATCCTGAGATGGACGAGCTGTATGTTGTACTCCTTGGAGCTGCCCTGGGGCATGAGGCGCTCTGCGACCGACTTCTTCACCGCAATGAAGAAAAGCGGGCGAGTAGCGACAATGATTAGCTGGTTATATCGCATGTGCAGCATGACGCAAGCTGGGTCATTGCTCAAGCCGTCTGGTGATAGTTGGAGGCGCAAGGGCAGGGTGCTTTTCCACTGCTCCAGCATCCACATGACCTTTCCAGGGCTCTGTGACGAGTCGCCGGAGCCGTTGACAGAGTCCCAAGGAGCTATGCGATAGGTGTTGCAAACGACGTAACCGGAGATGCGTGAGAGTTCGACGTGGGCGCGTAAGCCGGCTGCTGGTGGCATACCCCTAAAGAAACTGGGTTAGTTTCATTGAATTTGCAGGTGTGCAAGTGAGTAAGCTTACGCGGCATCAGAGGGGAGAGGGATACGAATGGCATCGTCGGCAATGACGGGCGGACGACCCATAAGACAGCTTAGCCATCTATCCAAGATGTAAACAGTCCAGAAAATGCGTTTGCCTCTCTCGTCTACCCAGCCACGGTGCGCCCCAAGCATAATACACAGATGAGACGCAGCCGCAATGTGCATGTAGGCAGAATCGCGTTTGCAGACCTCTACTAGGTGATATGCCATGAGTGCAAATGCGGAGACGTCCTGGATGGAACAACGGCCAATGTCGAGCGGGTTCCGTAGTAGCACAGAGGCTCGCGCAAAGAATGAGTCGCTAAATTTGACGTCTTCTGACTCGTTTATGGGTGGCCAGGGGCAGGTGCTATGCGCGGCGACGGCAAATGCAGCATGGGGGAAAGCCAGTGAGCGATATGCGTCGGGATCGAAAGAGGCTTGATTTGGCGGTAGGACTGGGGGTTGTGGCGGTTGAGCTAGGTCGCCGAACCAGTAGATGCCGCCGCTCGGCCATGAGCCGTTGCCGTCCTGGACGATAAATCTGACTTCAGAAAGCATGGAGACCATGGATGCTGGGGGCGGGAGCAATAGCGGATTTACATCTTTTTCATCGAGTGGACGAGAGTCATCGGTTTGACACTTGCCCAGAGAGGACAAGAAGGCGCTTCCATCGTGAGGAGCGGGCTGCTGATGGTGTGCGAGGGGCAGGACGGCACCAATAAGCTCCTTGAGATGGTCCAAGAAGGTGGCGCCGCTGGTCTCGCCATGGAAACGGGCAGTACCATCGGCGTCATGCAGGAGTCGGCCGGTCGTGTGGTCGTCGTCTATTGGTTCGGGTTTGATAATGGTGCTCTGACCGGAGACGCTGGGGGCGAAATGATTGCTGGCGGAGAATGGGCTGTGGATTGGCGAAGTGGCCGAGGGCGGGCTGCCAGCAGCGTGCTGGAGCAGTTCGTGTCGTTTGGCGGGGTCTGGGAGGGCATCCTGCAATGCCTTTTCGTAGAGCTCAACCTTTTTCTTGAGGTCGTCGAGTTCCGATTTGGAGACGGAGACTTTTTCTATGGGCGCAGGGTATACGCATTCGCGATTGGCCGAGGCGCACGAGGCGCAGGGCCTCTCGCCGGAGCACTTTATGCGACGAACATTGCAGCTATTGCATCTGTAGACGAGGAAGGACAAGACATTAGGAGATTGACGGCCGAGGAGAGGGCAAGAAATTTCAATTGAGGGCGGAAGGACTTACGCTTTGGCGACGCGTTTGCGCTGCTCGGGGGCTACTTTGTGGCGGCGAGGATTGACGGGCAGCCTCTGAGAGGGCCGTCGCTCACCGTCGATCTGCATAGATGAATAGGGGTAAGAAGATGCAGGAGCCAAGGAGGAGGCTCAAGAGCCACTTTGGAAGAGAGAGAAAGAGAGAGGATTATTAACGGCTTCTGCAGCGCAGCGGTACTCAAGGTGGAGGAGTGGCGGCGGCGGCGGGGTCCGAGATGTGAGAGCGGGTGGAACGTCGCTGGTAGTTTGCCAAGGCGCAGGAGCAATATACATGCTGTCAAGGAATTGAGGGGATAAGACTGTCCATCATGAGCCAACCTGGGTCGAGGTTGGCGTTGATGAGAGTCTAAGGGCTGCCAGGACCGAGGGTGACCGAGCAGATGGGATAGAAGTAGGAGTGAGACAGTCAAGTTTGGGTGTGCGGCGGGCACAATCAGTGGGGTGGGCGTCGCGTCGAATAGAGCGGATCAGCGTGATAGGGCTGAGGTATCTGCAGGAGAAGAAGTTGGTTTCGCAAGAGGATTGCGAATGGTAAGAGGTTGACGTTGACGTTGACACGAAAAATCCGGGACGAGCTTCTGGGAAAACGAACGGATGGTGGAGACGGCAGCGCTGACTAGACTTGGGCTGAGACAAGGTGCCTGAGGGGAGCTGAGGAAAGCAGAGGGAGAGAGAAGAAGAAAAGAAAGAGGTGATGGAGAGAGCAGGCTGCAGGAAGATGACGTCGTTTTTTTGGAGAGACAAGTAACAGGACGAGGAAGGGCTCAGGACTCTCAGAGGAGGGCTTGTAGGTACGTACAAACCTACCTGGCACGACAGGGTCCGCTGCATGCTGGCGGTTGGGGGGTGTGCAATTCCCATATGGAAGTAGGTAGGGCTTAGTAGGCTAATAAACGTCTGGATACTTTTACTGGTTAACGTTACCAGTAGTTATTATTAGTGTCTTGATAGGGTGATAAGTACGGGTTGAGAGCAGCATGTCGGGGCAGGCAGTTTTAGTGCTTCGCCTATTAAGTGCCTGGGACACATCCTTCGGGCTAGCAGACGTCTAAAAATTGAAGAAGAATTCTAAAAGATAGTCGGGGGACAAATTCATGCACTGGCCATTTTTTTTCGCATTTTTTTGGCCCTCGCAAAGCTTTTCTTTGCCGACTTGAAGCGTAAGCCTTGGTGTCAACTCCTGGAGGCCCTACACGGCCAGCCCTCTCCGTCCCCCCCACCCCGGTCTAGTGACGCGGAGCCAGTCGGTACTCGTGCCCGCCCCCACTTTGGCCACGACTAAGCCAGCAAGCTGGCACCGTCGCACCCTCTCAAAGAGGGTGCTCCCCACTAAATTCGTCATACTACTAAATTCGTCATTTAGACGTGATGACCTTATAGAAGCGCGATTATCTTAATAACCATAAATAATAACGTATTTATATTTAGAGAATAACTTATAAAATACTATCTAATACTATAGTAAAAATCCTAGATTACTAGTATAAAAGGTAATATAGTAATTTAATATCCTATATATAATACTTATTAAGTAATTAAAAGGATAAAATTTAAATAAAGGCTACTATACTAGTAATACTACGTTATTAGAGGCTAAAGAGATATTAATTTATACCTATATTAATTACCTTAAGAGGCTTAATCTTATTATATACTCTAACTTTATTACTAATATAGTAAACTTTATCTTAAAGGCTAGGTCTTTATTATAGCTTAACCTAGAGGATATCTTTATAGTTAGAAAGCACTAGACTATATACTTTCTTAAGTAGTATAGTTATATTAAGTAGTGTTAATACACGTGCTACACACCCACCGCATTCGCTATTAGGTGCTAGATATAGTGGCGGCCACTATATACTCGCGGCCACCTCTATTAAAGGCACTAACTTTAAAATAAAATAATTAATTCTAGGAAATTATTAGAATAGGGTGGGTTAGTTTTAGTGGTCTTAATTAAGTAATATAAAAAGGGTTCTATTTATATATAATTAAGGCTATCTATAGTTAAGTTACTATAGCCTCTATAGCTTATAGGTAAAGTAAGGTAAATTAGCTCTTCTAA